>JAYJMH010043118.1:0-14739 GCA_036873815.1 Phacellophora camtschatica | reverse complement strand
ACAGCACTGCCATATCTTTCAGGCGGTCTACGAATTCTCGTGGATTTACGGAATCCTCGCTTTTGATTTTCACGTTCGTTTGGATATTCGTCAACATGTTCGCATTGTAGCTACATCAGCTGCTTCGCCATAATCACTTTCTGAATTTGAACTTATAACTGCAGACAATCTTTTGAAAAATGGAGCATTTCTTGTGATTTGATGTTTTTTCTTGTTTTCAACAACGATTTTCGTTCCTTTGCGACTTATGATAGTGTAAGGCTTTTTATTGAAACGTGATGTAAACTTGTTTCTTATCTGTTGCTTAACCAGAACTGTATCACCGACTTTCAAATTACTTTCTTTCGCATTTCTCTTGTTATCAGCATGTTTCTTTTGATAACTTATTACAGTGACTTTCTCTTCACCCATTCGGCAATTGTTGGATCGTCAACGCAGCGAAGTTTCAGGAGTTGGTAAAAGTTTGGCTTTGATCCATCCAGTCACCTCGAAAAGGCAACGATTGTCGAGCTAAGGAAGGAAATGAAGCAGATAAACTTTTGCAAACAAGAATCACAAACCTGCTAGTCAGGGACAGCAGAGCAATGCTTTGCAAGTGACATAAAGTATAAAATATTCGTTCACATTGCACAAATAAAAAAAAAACACGAGAATAAAAAAAGGACAGAAGAAATCTTACCCAAGTATCTGATGTTGGCCAAGATCTTGAGCAATATTCTTCTGTTGTTCGCTTTTTCTAAAGAGCGATGAGCTATATTCAACTCGTCAATTTGTCCTCTTTTTGTCGACGGTATTTTGATCACCCTCTCCGTAGCTTCTTTGTGACTTTCCGACAACTCGTGCTCGTGAAATCCTCGTTTTGCTTCCATTGCATTTTCCCAGTTTTGGTAGCCAGTTTTCGTAAATGCCACTTCTGCTTTCGACGCGGATATCATATTATTTTTCAATACTTTGATACGTGAATCAGAAAGCTCAGTCAGTCTTATGATCATAGTGAATCCATTTAAACTTATCAAACCATGCTGCTTGAACCGACTTTTTTATGCTTACCAAACGTACGGCTTAAAAGCGTGAAACTTTTTGGTTGTTTTGGGTTAAGCATCTCCGCCATGGCTAATTCCAGTTAATTGTGCTCAGAATTTGTGAAAAGCAAGCAAGTGATGTCAGTTCAGAACTATCAAAACATCAAATGGCATCATATAGTTGAGGCGAGAGCGATGTATACACCTTTTAGACAACACATCATTGAAAAAAGAAGGAGTAAAATCGAAGGGACCCCAATAGGTGATGTCAAAAATGCCGCGCCTGTCGTCTGTTTTAATTGAAATTTCGCCACCAATATTTGCACTTTTAAACAAAAGGGGTAAAACAGAAGAGGCCCCTGTTGAAGATGTCAAAAATGACGCGCTTGTTGTCTGGTTTGATTAAAATTTCGCCGCCAAATTTCCCAGCAAAAACAAAGAAATTAAGTTTAATCAACTGGCTATGGTTAATAGAGACCTGGTTGTCATGCGAAATATAGAATTGTTACACGCCCCCCCCCCTAGAATGGCCCCCAAATGTAAAATCACAGACATTATCTTTCCTGCAGCTCAAATTTTTATCAGCCACATTAAAAAAGAAACTAAACTTTGCAAATCATTGTGGGGGCCGGGCCCTCCGGCCCCGCAGCTCCTACGGGCCTGTATATAATTGGCGATGATTGTATATCATAATAATAATTATTAAATTTATCATACCAGGCTTCCTTTGGTTATCAGCTTCACCTATTGTTAGACAACAAGCAATCGATGCAAGAATACAAGGTAAGTTTTGAATGATATTCTTCATGTTGATGCTTTCTGTCAACGGAAAGATAAAAGAAAATAATGATCGCATAGTTGTAACTTTAAATAAACCAAATAACGACCAATTAAAATTTTTAATCTATTTTATACCCGAGGGTTATAATATTTTAAAGTAGAAAGATACATATAAACCGTAACACGAATAAAATGGACAGCCAATCTAATTAACGTACACCAGCATAACAGTAACTAACAATAAAATAGTATCTAACCAAAATCTATGGTAAATAGAAAAGAAACGAAAAAAGATAATAAAGGGCTGGCAATCTAGAGATCTCGTCTAGGGAACTAGTGCAGAGATTGAGTGCCGTTTTAGTATATTTGGTAACCTCTCCTGGTATTGTTTGATTTTTAGTGGAGAGCAGAAATTCTGTATCAAAGGCCGGGATTGAAGGACTTGATTTCTTCTTGGACCAAATGAAATATTTTGTAAAGCGAAGAGGCGTATAAAGAGGAAATTTGAGACGAGGAAATAGAAATCATTTTCGACTACTTTTCATAGTCGTTACCGTCTCAGTTCAGGCAGGGTGTTACCCTTTCTTCATGTTTCTTTGCGCAAAGTTTTGTTAGTGCATCAAATTTTGGCATATATTTGACGAGATTTTTGTACCTACAACCTATAACCGAGATTGCAATCCTGTAAACAGATAAGAAATTTGGGCTTCATTCCCTGTTTTAACAATTCTTTAAGTTTAAAGTTTTCTTGAGAAAAGTGAAGACTAAATCAGAAGTCAACTGTTCTTCTAAAAACGATTGACCTTTTACATTCAAAAAGCAATCGAGGTTTTGGCATCAAAAGCAACCAAAGACCAGAATTACGAGAAAAGACTTTCTTTTCAAAATTGTTTAGTTCGTGATTTTGAAATATCGTATACTAGTCGATTAAGTACGATTTAAACATTATTATTCTTTAAAAGTTATGATGCTAATTGGGTTATTAAAACACTATTTTCATACTCATCAGGTGAGAAATAAAATGTTACTTTTCAAAATTTGCGGAAACCAAGAATTTTGGCGACCCTTGTTACCTTAATCGAATACATTAAAAAAATTAACCTTGATTTCTTGATATCTACCCACAGTATTTTGCATTTATTTATTATTTTTGAATTAAATTGTTATTTTTGAATTAAATTGTTATATGCCAAAAGATCTATAACATTTGCTAAAGTCCTTACTTCCGTGTAGCGCAGTCAACCAAATCTGCTTCAAAATTGACCAAAAAATGATACAATTCCTTTTTTTGCTGAAAGCCATCACAAACTTCAAAAACATAAAGGTGACTTCTCTAATTTAAGACCTTGTCGTCAAATAGCGGCATAAACAAATTTCAGACATTAGGAGACTCTTCTGCTCTAGAAAGCAGGATGTTTTTACGTTGGCCACGTATTTTGTGTGATTCTCCTTTCGACAACTGTTTCCACCGACAAATCTGCCTGTGAAACATTTCTTACGAAGTTTAACTGCTTGCCAAGTCATCCATTTTTCTCTGACGAGAATTCTCAATTGAAGGATCTCTTGACTAACTATTCTGATGTGTTTGCTTCGAATGATCTAGATCTTGGTTGTAAGTCTATATTATTAAACATGAAAATAATACGGGTGACGCTCAATCGTCAGCCTATTAAGCAAGCTGGTTACCGAGTATCTCAATCACAGAGAACTGAAATCGAACAGCAAATTTCCAACATGCTCCAGCAAGATATCATTGAAGTGCCCACTATCCCATTGAGCTCGCCTATAATGTTAGTTAAAAAGAAAGACGGGGCCATATGATTCTTTATCGATTATTGTAAATTGAATTCAGTAACTCAAAAAGATAGCTATCCTCTGCCAAGGATTGTTGATCCTCTTGACTCCCTTTCTGGTACAGATTATTTTACTACTCTTGATGTACAGTAAGGCCACTATCAAGTTTCTATGCATCCTGATTCCAAAGACATAACGGCATTTATTTCGCACCCTGGTTTGTATCAGCATAATGTCCTTACCTTTGGTTTGACCACTACTATTCCTCAGTTTGGGCAAATAATGACAACGGTTATGCATGGTCTAGAATGGAAAATTTGTTTGATCCACATAGATGATCATTATTATTTCGAAAACTTTTGAGGAACATCTTACTCGCCATAGCCTCGTTTTCAATCGTCTTCGTGCGGCTAATCTGAAGCTCAAACCTTCAAAGCGAAATTTTGCTAGATCATCCGTGAACTTTCTCGGTTTTCTAGTGTCTTCTCGGGGAATTTCTCCTGATGGAGATAAAATTGAAACAGCGAAGTTTTTCCCAGGCCTGTGAGTCTGTGAAAGAAAAGCGTAGTTTTCTAGGATTATGCAATAACTATCGCCGGTTTGTTGAAGGGTTTGCTAAAAATAGCTTCGCTTTTAAATCGATTGACAAAATAATTTAGCTTTTGTCTGGAATCAAGAATATAAAGTTATGCCTTTCAGAAACTCAAAAATCGGTTTTGTTCACCACCTATTTTGTCGTATTCAATTTCTGTGAACTTTTATATCTTCATGGAGAGGCCAGTCAAACTGCGTTAAGCTATATTCTTGGAGAGGTTTTACATGGTAAAAACTGTGTTGTCAAATGCGGAAGTCTGGGTTTACGCCAAGGCTAACGGTGGTAGGTTAACTTTGAAATCATTCATCGTCCAGGTACTGGCAATGGTAACGCAGATGCCCTTTCATGTCACCCATATTTGTCTACAGATAGTGATACAGCTGAACATATGTCACATGTTACTTTACCCGTTGCCTCTTTAGATATTTCTTGTGTGCCTGTTCCAACATTACATGTCCTACAATGCCAAGACAGTGATCTTTCTAGCCTCATTGATTATCTAGAATCAGCTCAATTGCATGAAAAGTGACTCGAAAACTCGTGCATTGTTACTATCCATTCACTTGTATTGCCCTGATGAAAATGGAATCCCTAAACGTCGTGTGCAATCTTTGCGTACTCAAGTAGTCCCAAACTCTCTTCGACACGAAATCCTTGTAGCCTGTCATGATGATTACAGCCAGACATCTTGGTATGATAAAAGTGCACGAAAAAATTTGCTCGCGGTATTTCTGGAGTGAAATGATTAAAGTTGTCGAGCACTGGTGTCGTTCGTATGTAGACTTTACGATGAAAAAGGTTCCTCTCGGGAAACGTAAAGCTCCATTGATACCAAATCCGATTAACGGTGCATTCGACTGCGTTGCAATGCCCATTTCCTGTCAATCATGGCAATCACTATATCATCGTCTTTTCGGACTATTACATTCGTTGGACGGAAGCTTTTGCTTTGCCCTCAACTGAAGCAAGTAGAATTGTCCAACTTCTCATCTATTGAATCCTTTCGCATCATGGTTCATCACGAACGCTCCTATCATGTAGAGGTACTAATTTCCTTGCAGGTATTGTCAAAGAAATTTGTAAGATAGTAAACATGTGACGTCTCCGCACAACGGTTTACCACACTTAAATGGACGGACTTGTTGGACGATTCAACTGCACGCAAGCAAAAGGTTTATCGATGTACGTCAGTACTCATCAAAAAGACTGGGGGCGCCATATACCTATGATATTATTTGACTAGCAAGTTTTGTAAAATTCCATCACAGGCGAGGCTTTTTCTTATCTTCTATATGGTCGTGAAAAATGAATGTATATCGAGGCAGCCTTGTTATTACCTGATTGTCTTCTTCAGTTGCTAAACACTGTGCCCAAGTTTTTGAAAATCTATAAAATGCTCACTCAAAGTATAATTCAATCAAACACGCAACTGGCGCATTGGCGCATTAAAGAGCTTTATGAAAAATCTAGCATTCCGGTCTTGTGTGAAATCTGGTCAAAAGTATGGGTGTTTACGCACAAGAAAAGGAAAGGCCACTCAAAGAGGCTGACGCATAACTATCAGGGACCGTATCATGTAATTTTAAAGTTGACACCGGCTCATTTTTGTTTGGGACGCTAATAATCGTTCAGCTTCTGTTATGATCCATGTCAGTCATGTGAAACCATACTTTGATCCATCTGATCGACCAATTGATCCTCCGTCCTCTGAAGCACTAAAAAATATTCACCAAATCTCACGGTGAATGTCGATCCCGACACCTACGCCCAATCGTTGATAAACAATTGATGCCACAGTCTCAGTCGGAGGAGCAATACATTACTCGTCTTTAAGACGTTTGCACTTCGTTGCGAATTTCGCAATCAGGAACTCTCAAACTTTTAACATAAGTGACAAGCCGTGAGGCTTATTTTTCGATAGAAGGGAATTATTTTATGATATATGACTCTAGCTTCTTCGCGTTCTCGTGTACATGTGTACAGTTACGTTAAACTTTTGAGAGCTGCACACGATTCGCGATCGATTGGAACGTTTTGGACATATTGAGTGCCAACTGTGAAAAACAAACATCACAGTTTGATGCCATGACTTTTGATTGAATAGAAATAATTTTTTTTAGGTTTTTAGGGATAGGCGTGCTGGAGGCTAAATAAGATTGCACAAACGAGTCGAAAGAAACAGACATGCGAAAAGCCGAACTAGATGATTAAACAGCTGACTGCGCAGTACGTAGTGGTATGATTTAACATGAGAAATAAAACTTGGCGGAAAAAGCGATTAACTATATGTGTTTAAATTTAATGTAAGAACTAACTTAAACTAACAAGCAAAACGTGTGCTTGTTTATGCAAATCCTCAAGTACGACTTAAGTATGTCAACAAAACCACATAATTGAAAGGGAACCCAATGCCCGTGCTTAAAAAATGATTAGCTTCTAACAACAAAAGTATGCACACATAACATTTAGGGTGAAGCGAGCCTAGTTTTATTTACCGCAATTTTTCAGAATAGAAGTATTTTTTTATAGATAAAATAAAGCATCTATGTATTTTTATATTAAATTGTTATTACTTTATGCAATTATTATTTTTGTAATGAATTATTGATAATTTTTTATTACTGAAAATTTGATTTTCGATGATTTTTCTGTTGCGCAGCAAACCTGGCGTTCTTTCGCAGGGAAATGAATTAAATTAAATTCACGAAAATCAAAAAATGTGAATTAAACTAGTTCACAGTACAGGAAGACAAAAATGATAATTTAATTAAAAAAATAATAATTTAATAAAAAAATAATAATTTAATACAAAATACCTTTTCCTTAAAATACCTTGGCTAGTGAGCATTAGCATCCTAAAACGTACCTGCTGCGAAAACTCTTAATGCAAGCAATCAAATTGCAAGGATTTAAAATAGAGTGATATGATTGGTTAATTGAGCCTTTTTAGAATGAGGCTGAGGTAAGCAGTAGATAAAAATGGAATTGTTTGCTGACTTGGCATTTTTTCTGACAAGATGAGAACGTTTTGGCTAACATTTGGATATAAATGATCACTAGTCGCTTCTTGGCGTCCAGCAATTGAACTCAATAGACAAATAGCTTGTATCTATACCTTGAACATGATGGTCAATGCATGTTAATCTATTTTACAATTTTACTTAACTCAATAATGAAAGGTGATTCTGTCGAAAAAAATGCTGATAAAAGCAATTTACTGACGGTAGTTCAATCAAGTGCACAGGAAATAAAAGAAAATGAAAGCATAGAGGAGTAAGCAAAAACACAGGTAAGCAAACACTGCGATTCCTTTATCCCGTGGTCTAGTAAGCTATCGTGAAAATTCGACTTCCATTGTTTGACCTTTTAAATTACTGTGCCAGCACAAGCCTAAATTTTTGTCACAGCCTAGAGTTGTTCTTACTTCTGGGCTGATTTCTGCAAACTTTCCACGCCCACCCTTTTGTAAGACATCTGCAAGGTGTGTTTCAGGTCATCCGCATTTGATCTCAAAAACATGTGTGTTTCAGGTCAAGTGCTCAACTAAAAACATTGATTTTATATTTAACGCTAGTAATTTATGAGTCTCCACAGGTTGTTCTTGTAAAAAGAACGTGGAATCCAATGGCTGGTTATTTGGCGGTAAGAATATTAAGATGCCATTGGTTAAAATTTTTTAACAGGGAAAGAGAGAGTGAAGTGGCTTGGAGCATACACATATGTTTCTTTTAAAAATTGTCGGCATTTTATAACAGGAGCCATGTTTTTGGAACTGCCTAATTTCATTTCCTAATTTACAACAGGTTGTCTACCTACTTTCCTGGTCTGCTAACATAGAGCAATCGATGTGTTTATTCTTCCAGACAATACGGAAGCAATAGATTAAAATTTAAATTTTTCAGAGTGATTGAATCGTTTTAAAAAAAGTAATAATTTTACAAGTAAAAAATGAAGCAACATTCCAAACCTCAAACGACGATTGATATTCGATATATTTTCAATGCAGCAAGTAATAAAATCTTAAATAGAGCATGTTTTATCAAATAAATTATTGGAGGCAATTAAGATATTGCAAATATGACAGTAGTGTGCGTAATGTTTTCTTTCAGAAATATTTATATAGCCAACAGATTCGCAATAAAGCTATCCAAGGGTTGTTTGAAACTGCTGTAATAGTGTTAGCCCTATGTCTGCACCGAAAATTTGCTGAAAAAGTTGAACATTTTGGAGAGAAAAAACTCAATTTTGAAAAGTTTCATAGATGCAGGTGTTGTATGATAAAACAACCGGTTTGGGGGAAAAAGTACTCAAGCTTTTATAAAAAATAACCAACTGTTTGAACAACTCAAGCTCCAAATTTAAATTGAGACACACCCACCCTTGGCTTACATAATAGCAATCAAATAAAATCAAAAATATAACTCTGAGTGCCAGAGTCTCTGTCAGCAGTTGCGGCCAAAGAAAAATGCACACAAGGTATAAAAATATATGACTGCCAATCTGGGGATCTTTTAATATACAAACTAGTGAGGAAATTTCCTACCAGACTCTTAGATTTCCCCATTAATTGCCGCCAATATTCATCAAAATGCCCCACCAGTGAAATTGCCCCTTTTGGAAAAAAGCAAAAAATATTTTGTATATTTTGAAAGCAACGCAAATTTATTCATTCATCAAGACATTCAAAAATCTTTTACTGCACTGTTCTTTCAGCATCAGTTTTTCGCCTTGAAAAGTATGAAATATTGAATTCAGATTGCATATGGTATGACACATACCTAGCGTTCAAATCTTTGATTGGTTAAAATACCTACCCTGAAACTATCAACCCTTTCACAAGCCAACAACACCCAATTCATCATGCTTCTTAATTCTTTTACCCCAGAAAGGGCAGCTTTGGTTCATTACTAAACTATATAAAACGTCAAACTGTTTTTTCATCTTTCTTGAAGGTCCAAAAGTTGCATAAAAAAAGTAGAACAAGCAAGTTTGTGTGTTTAGTTTTGTAATCCTTAGTCTCATTTCCGATGAGAATTCAAAGATCAATGCAAAGAGGGCCATTTGTGCTGTGGTAAATGGACTCTATCTCAAAATGTTTCATTTCAATTAATTTAGCATTTTGGTGGTCTTACAGGGTATAATAGATTGATTTCATTTGCAGATTTATTCACACGGGCTCTCAAATTGTTTGAATTACACGAGGAGTAGTATTTTTGCCCCCTTCCAGTTCAAATAGAGTGACGAGACTCTGTGCTATAATTAACCGTCCTAATAAGCTTCAGAAAATAGGGTGTGCTAAATTTTACAGCCAAATGCTCTTATACTTGTTATATTGCTCTTTATAAAATTTCCCAAAACACTGCGCAGAAGTGTCAGATCTTTAATATTTTCCATGCTTAAGCTATTCTATGATTTAGCTCCACAATATGAGAATGCTTTCTGCCGAGTACCTGTTTTTTAATATAGGTATTTTCAATTATGAAATGTAAATAAATATTTATTTCTGACATGTAAAAAGCTCTCTTAGATGCCCAAGAGTCCATTTAAGGATTTATAAGGGAGTGATGCTGTTTCTTTCTAGTCAAATCAAGAGCACCTACCTTGTATGAATTGTTTTACTAAGCGCAGTTTTGTGGCCTTTAGTGATTTGTGACATACTACACGGAGCACTTGCTGTCCGATTAATCCTTATAAAATACAGTTATTTTAAATTCTAACCTATGTCAGTTTGACAAATCGAAATTGCGCAGTCTGGTTCCCTGTGATCATCTCCAAAAACAAATGATAGGATTATGATATGATGTTACTCGGACGCCTATGGCAAGCGGATGTCACCATAATTAGATAGACCAGGTTTTTCTGGAAACTAGTTTTTCTCCCAGAAAACTAGGTTTTTTTGCCATCTGTGTGAATAAAGCAACATAGCAAATGCAATGCCTAGTGTAGATACCCCCAGGCACTAAGAATATGGAGAAAAAAACATCCATCAGACAAAAAATTGGAAGGAAGCGAGGTCCACAGCCAAATACTGTAAAGTTTAGATATAGGCACAAAATTGAAATGAGAATGATGTGAAACCTCAATATGATATAACAAACATCGTTGGCATAACATTCTTCTTGTTGTTGGGAGTTGTACATTGGTAGAGTGATTTGAGCATGTAACGGAAATTTGGAACAACAGCAAGGTGTCTGTTGTTTAGAGGTGATTGTTGATTGGATGGGTCAGTTAAAAGAGGCTTCATTGTATTCCCTATCCAATTTTATTAAAATATACAGTTATAAATACAAATATATTATTATTATAAATATATAGATATAATTATATGACACATTTCTATTGAGGAAAACAACGTTTTTCTGAGAAAAAACTAGGATTATCTAATAAGAACTAGGATTATCTGAGGAAATCCTAGTTTTTCTGGAGAAACTATAGGTTTTAGAAAAACAAAGTTTTTCTGTTGGCTTTTCAACAGAAAATATAGGTTTCGTCAGGAAAACTTGGTTTTTCAACAGAAAAACTAGGTTTTTCTGGAAAAACTAGGTTTTTCTGGAAAAACCAAGCTTTTTAATTGTGGTGACATTCGATTGCCATAGACGTCACTGAATTTGAAACTATAAAAGGTTTGAAATTACAAAATTATACAAATGCTCCATGTAACATGTCACGAAACACAAAACAGCATAAGGTATAAAAACAACCCATACAAGGTAGGTCAGCCTCAGCCTAGATTCTGAAGGAATGGAGCATATGGGCTATTCGTAACGGAGTTGCTGAGACAGCAGTTATTGGCTATTTGTAGTTATCGGTTTGTAATCCATATAACAACTCCACATCTTACTGAGGCAAGTTTGCCTTTTTTTCCAATAAACTTGTCAATAAATATGTGCTTTTCAATCAATTTGTAATGAGAAAAAATTTAGCTCTGAATTTTTATAAAACAATTCTTATTTTGGATTTTCTTTTCATATGATGATGATTTGGTTTTGATGGTATCAGAATTAAAACGTTATTTGATTGCACAGGAAAGCAACAAATATGAAAAAATATGTTGGCTATTAAATGATGCTATCAATAGTATCCAATCATAAACTTTGAAAAATATTACATTTTAATGACCTAATTTTGTAGCATGCACGCGCACCAGTTACTATGCGATAACGCCATCAACATAATGTAAAATGTATATGAAATTAAAGGTTTTTAGGACAGAAGTCTAATATTGTAAGAAGCTTTTAGATGTCTGCTCTGTGAAAACGCCATGACCATAAAATTGATTTCTGTATTTTTTTGACATTTTGAAATTCTTTGTTTTCGATTGCCATCCTTAATAAATCTAGAGCTTTGTATTTAAAGCCACTGCACGCATTTTTGGTAATACACTTAGGCCCGGGGTAGGTAGCACGTTTCTTAAATTTTAGGGCATTTTTGCTTTTCAAAGGTTTCTTATGAGTTTATTAAATTTTTAATGCTACAAGGTCTCTTGATATAGAATTAATTCATTTTTGTCAGAAGGGCTTCCAATGTTCTTAGACAGATTTTAGAACAAGTATTATAAGAATTTAAACTCAGAAATGAACCATTTTATGTGGTAGTCCGAATTAAATTCAAGCTGCAAATTTCAAAAGTTTCTTAGCCTTTTTAATCCAGGTAGCATGGTTTCTAATTTTGAGCCAACCGTTTCTTACAAGCGGTGTCTTACATAACAAAATGCGTGTATTGTAGAAAAAATAATCTTTGAAAAGCCATTTCCGGGAAAGTGCCAAATCTATTTTACAACAGGGCGATGCAATTGGATGAGAATGCAATGGGACAACTGTTCATTGATGTACTGTTGATGCACTATGGGACAATTCTTTCGTACTGTTCATTGATGGGGCAACTATATTTTCTGGTTTCAGTCTCCACGGGGAATTGACTTTTTTCCCTTTTTTGTCGATTTATCCATATGATTAATCAGAGAATTTGGGATTCCTGAGCGCTGAAATTTGCTCAAAAAATTAATCTGGCCTTTAGAGTAAACAATATTTATATTAGATAAAAACAGGAACGACGCAAAAAAAAAAAAAACAATAAATTCAACGATATTTTTGTTGATAATATTTCGCCCTGGCATGCAGGGCTTCTTCAGAGCTAAATAAATGGAATAATTTTGCTCTGAAGAAGCTCTGTATGAAGCCAGGGCGAAATATTATCAATGAAAATCTCGTTAAATTTATCGCTTTTTTGCGTCGTTGTGCAAAGTGAAGTTAGGCTATATGGGGTACAAACAATTTTTAAAGATATAGTTAACGGGACACTACGTTTTTTAGCATGTTATGACGAGGCTTTCACTTTTTTGAAATATATTTTTTGGGTTACACTGGCCCTGTCGTATAATAAATTTTACACTATCCCGGAATAAGATTCGAAACCGTTTGAGACTCGAATGTTCATTTTTAACATTTTTAAATTTTGAGTGTAGTCTTAACTCATAATTCACATAAAGTTTTTAAAACGGATTGTTTCTTGTGACCTAGAACGACAAAACAAACAGTAGCTAACATGGAGCAACAGAAATAGATATTTGGGAGAAATCTCAATGATAATATCACCAAAATGTAACTGCAGATTTAACTCCCTTTTGCATCGAACTCAGATTACACGCTTTTTTTTACAAGGAACACCTGTATAAGAAACTCCAGCCTGAGATTTGGGTAAATTATTTTGGTAGCTCAGAAAGTATTCTCAGAAAGTAGAAATTAAGCATGCAGATCTTTAGAATATACCTTGACAAGCACTTTTAAGGAGTTTTAGAAGTGTAAGGGCTGTACGAGGTTCGCAAAAATCCATGAAAACAATGAGGAACTTCCAGCCTCAACTTGAAGCTAACGTTCCTTATGTAAAAGAACGTGTATGCGGTATGAAATAAAGTTTGGAAAAATATTGCATTAACATTTATTAATGCTAAAATTTGAGTTCTACTTGTAAGGAGCTTGAAATCCTTAGAATCGTTTTGTTTTGAATCTTTGTTTCAAAGATTGTTTAACTGCGTCTTTAGTTTACCTGTGCCTTGACAGCATGAAGGTTTTTTATGTTCTGTATAAAGAAAACAACCAAACAAAGCAATAATGAAATGGCAAAAACTCACTTTTCTCAAACTCTGATCACAACTTTTTCGATAATGACGTCAAATTGTGCCTTTCCTCTCGATTTGTCAACTATTTACGAAATATCCTGCTCTGTTTAGGTAAATACACACACACTCTTCCTATTCCTTTGGAAAATGTATAATAGTGTACTCTCGTTGAAGTTATAAAGTCAGGGTGTCGTATTGGTTTCTTGGTGTGCATTGTATTGGTCTGCACGAGGCTTTTCAACTCGAATTCAAAGACGGCACTGTTTATTAGTCTATATAAGAGGTTTGTGCAAACTAAATCCAACATAACACTCATTTTTTCGAAATTCCTTGAATACTTCGATTTCTATGAAACTAAGATTTGAATTGAGGATCAAAATTTTTCTACCTTATTTTTTGGAGTTAAAATGTCAACAACAAGCGGTTTTTTAGTTTGCATCATCGCAGATCAATTTATGATGGTCATAAAATTTTCAAAAACGAAATTTCGCCGATTAAAGTTGGCCAAACAAAATAGTCATTATCCAGCAGTTGGACGTACACAAAGACATCATGCGCATGCGTACTTTAACTCCGTGTCTTGCAACGTCTGTTGTTTCTTTCGTTGCTGCAGCAAAATTTAGCACTTGACTAAGGAATCACTGTCAAAATAGTCTTTCTCCGCATATGCGAACGGAAAATATTGTATCAGCAGTGCTGTCAGAAGCTGTTCTGGATTAGGGGGCTTATTGCTCTCAGAACATAGAGAACGAAGGATTAATTTTTCTTTTTTTTAAATAACCATTGTTCTTCAAATTATTTGGGGGGGGGGGGTTACAGCCCCCAGCGCCCGCTACCGACGGTACTAATCAGCACACCATATTATCGTGGAAAGTGACTCGCAAAAGTCAATAACTGATGATACAATTAATTCTCGATTTTTCAATTTTTCATACTATTGAATGGCATTGGAAGGGCTCACTATGACCAATGACCCCTAAGCATGTTTTATTCTTGGGGGAGGGGAGCCGAGGTACACCTTAACATATGGGTACGGGCATGTGCCCAGGATGAAGAATCGCTGGAACAAAAATGTTTAATTTCACGTTTAAAATGTTATAAAATGTTACTTCTTCTGTCTTTTCTCGTTTCATAGGTAGAAAATTGGCCGATTCACGTTTCACGGACTGCCTGGAATTTTCAAATTTAACGGGTAGTAGACAGTATTGGTCTGGTGTTAGAGCTAGTCATACCACATCCCTTCGTGCAGACTTTACTGAGTAACCGGGGGAAAAAATAGAGGAAAGCCAGTCAGGGATACAATTTGACCATAGTCATAAGAGAATGAATATGATTTGATTTAACCACAGAATAAGATTAGGCAGAAGGGAAACTCGTCGCCGGCACCTTTGATGTTTTGGGCACACGATATTTTTGGCGCGCAGTCATGG
>JAYJMH010043107.1:0-14743 GCA_036873815.1 Phacellophora camtschatica | reverse complement strand
TATGACCTTGGTGGGATTCGAGCCCACGACCTTGCGGTTATGAGTCCGGCGCCTTAACCACTAGGCCATGCTTGCTTAATTTATTTCTTAATGATTTCTTGGAATGATTTATTTCTTAAAGGGTAATCTCTTTAATTAGAAAATAAAGTCCTGCACGATCTGCAAATTTGTTTTCAGAGAGGGACATTCAACTGTTCATGCCCTTCTGGAACTCCTTGACAAAATCTATCTTTCCCATGACGAAAACAGGTTCCTTGGCATATTCTTGGATTTATCAAAAATGTTTGATACTATTGCGTTTGATACATATGCTGAGTGCGCAGTGCTGTAGAGCTTTGTAATGTTTTGCCTAGGTATTAATGCCTAAAAAGGGCTAAATTGTATTTTTATGGGTTATTATATCGGAACCCCCCTTGTTGTTTTAGTAGGAATACATTATAACTGCGGGTGCGCCAAAAAAGCGGAACATCTTTGACAAGCTTTCAAAACTATTTTTAAACAAATGCACACTCATATACATATAGAACAAGACAAAAGTATAACTATGAAATACACAAATTAAAAAATGCTGGGGAAACAATCTCCTATTATCCCTCAGATCAACTTCAAGCCTTAGAGCCTTTAATATAAAACTCTAAAATTTGTTCATTGACTTGACTTGCTTAATTGTCTCCTTCTATGTACCTTAATGGACAATTGTTCACATGTCGTTCAATGTCAATGATGACCATTTTAAACTGTTCTAAAGTAAGTAATGACATCCCTACTGTTTTGAATAGTGCTCTCTTTAGATCCTTAATCAATCTTTCGTAAATTTAACCCCACCAAGGACTCTTAGCCAAGTTGAATTTCCAACTGATCTCTTGTTTTGTTCAATAATTCTGTAACCCTTTGCTCTTTCTAATTTTCTTTATCCAGGTAGCAGTGGCCTCAAAAACGTTAGCGTTGTCAGTAGCTGTGGCCTGGTCTTTTGCACAAGTAAATATAATGATGTATGCTTTCTCATCTTTCCCTTTGCTTGCTATATACAATATTGGTCCCGCGAAATCTACCCCAGTTGTCTGAAATGGCCAACTCACATTGGCGCAAAATATTAGCAGGGACGAAATTGTTTGTCCCTTATACAATGTTTTGGAGAACACTTTGAAAATTTCACACTTTATTTTCTCTCACTTTACTGCAGCTCTTAATCTTGGAACCCAACAATTTTCCAGTTGTCCCTTTTTCAGTTTTTTCTTCTTCATTTTTGCTGAGCAGTTGTTCACAAATCTCACTGACCATGCTGTTACTCTCAATTTTTTCCAATAAGGTTTCCTCTCTAAGAGTTGCTTCCACCCATCTAATTCTTGCACACTTATTCACTGCCCCATTCATTTGCTTGTATTCATCGTTAACACCCGAAGGACTCTAGTTGATTCGACCAATCTTTCTCTGAGAGTAACCACTCTAGTCCTTCAAACCAATTCCCCTTGATCATCTTTTCTATATTGATCTGCAATATTCCTTTTGATGGACAGTATCTCAACTTGTTTCTAGTTGGTCTGTTCTTTTTGCAATCCTCTTCACTCTGTTTGCGACAAAGACATTCCATTAATTTCTTTGGCTTTTTATCCAAAAGAGAGCTACCATTTTGTCCATCCATATGTTTATCGTAGAAGTTGGTATTTTGTGCAGTGTAAACATTCTTGGCTATGTTCATAGTTACTTGTTCTCCCATTTATTCTAATCGTGCAGTTGAGGTGTTCCTGTTTGATATATGTGACTTGGCGAAAAGGCCTTTAACTGTCCCTGTTCCTTGGTGTGCTAATGCTATGTGGTTACTGAGGAGCACGTTATCTCACTTGCATCACAAAATATGTGCAGACGTATACCTTTGATCTTTCTGTTCTCTCTAATCAAACTCTTCTCTTCCAAAACACAATCCTGAAACTAAACACTATAGAGACTAAGATTTACCAAGACGGAACACTAGATTATAAAACCTTTTCCTTCAATAAAAAACGATGCGACTCAGAAATTACTATTTTAAGACCGTCTGATTTCTGGCTCACAAATCATTGCTTGAATAATAAATAACTATTTCGTAAGCATAGGACATACTCGGAAATCATGAAAATCGTACAAAATTATCTTTCCAAAAGACAACAAAAGTTTAAGTTAAAAGACTCTACAGCTCGTGGAGCAAATTAGAACAAGGAGTACGACGTGGATCTACACTTGGACCTCTTCTTTTTAATCTTTTTACGCATGACATTCTTTACATTGTCAACGATGTGATTGCTCTCTTTGTGGTTTTCTAGTGACAATATGATATCTGTTGCTGCATCTATAATACCAATGAATTATACAAAAAAATTTAAATAAATCTAACCAAATGTATTGAATGCTTCACACGAACGTAAATGACAGCTAAATAACCCCTCTAAATTTCAAGCTATCAAAATTGGTAATAAATAGAAAATTTTAATAACTTCGACTTTGAAGTTTTAGAGTTAAAATAGATAATGAAATAATTCTACTGGGTATTCAAAATGATGAAAATTGAAAGTAAAGACACCACGATCCACATTCATACTATTAGGCTCCTAGCTCTAGATGTTTCAAAACATTAAAGAATTTAAACCCAATTTTTATGAACAACTGTTTTGTACCGAAAATAATGAGCTATGATTTAAGTTTTTTATGGTTAAAACTACCAACTATGGAATCAAATCCTCAACGTTTCCAAGGACCAAGCATTTGGAATTCACTTCCAGATGAAAACAAAACAGCTCAAAACACGAAACACTTCAAACACCTTATCAAAATTTGGTTTCTTGAAAACAAATGGGCTTGTTCATGCTATAATAGATTATTTTTGTTAAATAAAATGTTCTTGTTACTATGAAATGTTAGTTTGAATAAGTGTATTGTCTCACTATGTAATCACTAACGATAAATTTATGGTCAATCAATGATTGTTTTTCATTATATTATTATATTATTCCTAAAAGTAAAATATGTTTAATTGTTTTTGCTTCAGGTTGGACGAACTGAACAAGTCACTAATACGGAAAACCCTAAATTTGTCATTCCTTTTTTGGTGGATTACTATTTTGAAGAAGTACAGAAGATAAAACTCAGTATCTATGACATCGATAGTCTACAATCAAGTTTGGATGATGCAGATTTCATGGGGTTTATTGAATGTAACCTTGGCCAGGTAAATATACAACGTTTCATTGGAATGTGGGATTTTTGTAATTTGGAAATGAAACACATTATCTCACCTAAGACTTTTTCAGACAATAGAATCAGTTGATAAGCACATCTATGCTATAAAATCATATATGATAAGCACATCTATGCTATAAAATGTTGTGTTGTGTTTATTGTTGACAGTTGAAATATTTATTATTATTATTTATTATTATCAAAAAATTTTATAATTGTTTCCAAATCGATTTATTGCACTTTAAATTTGTTTTTATATCCATTCTAAAAAATTACATAACTAATACGGTTTACATTAATGATACCACAGGGAGCATGCCAACACATAGCAAACCCTGTGACCTTGAGCTGATATATACGGTCACACTCAGGCAAAATGCTACCACCAGCTCAAAAGATGGTTGTTCATTAAAATGATAAGAAAAATAAGGAGCACACTCGTTTGAGTATTACCGTCTTAACCAGCCTTTACAAAGAACATTTCACATTTTATAATGATATAAGTTTACAAAGGAAAAAGAATTACAAGCTATAAGAAACATTACGGGGATTGTTCACATGGAGTGGTCACATGGAGTGGGATAGGAAAACGATTGAAAGCGCTCCGTAGTAGCAATGTAGCCTCAAGAACGTTTGTATTTGAGTCAAATGATAATTTCTCAAAGCTATACTAAATAAATTCAAGGAGCCTACTATTAGAAAGATTTAATAGTCCATACAGTATTGGTATTACCTTTTTGCTGTCGAGATGACTGCGTCTCTGTTCAATAAATGCATGGCAGTGCAGAAAGAAGTTTTCCTTGTCCTCAATTCCATCATTTGTTGAACATAATGCATTTAATGTATCGTTGAAATTATGTCTAAATTTGTGAAGAATAAGCGAGTTGGGTTAGTATCGTTAGGAACATGTACACCATGTACTGGCTTTTGAGGAGGGCGGATAAGAGATAGCATTTTACTCTTGAAAATGCTAATCGAAGAGGAAAGTCTTATCTCGGAATAAAGTTTTTCCATCCGCTAGGCAATTAGGATAAAAATGTGCCTTGAAAGCTTCTGTTTATTCGCGTTTATTTGCCCCCACTAAAGGTTGCCTGCGAAGTCCATACGTTTGTTCAGGTGGATTTGGTATGGGAAACCTCGTGTAGTCGGGTGTTAACTTGTTAATTATTTTATAAAAAATAACAAGACTGCCTTATCTTCGTAAATTTAACGATTCCCATCCAAACTCAGTGTAAATATTCTCACGGGATGTACCCTTCCAAGCACCGGTAACTACAAGTGCAGCAGCATATTGTACCGACTCCAATTTTTGCATCTGATTAGTTAACAAGATATTGTAACCAAAGGAAGTCTGAACTAATTTGTGGGGTGTGATACATGACACCACCATAATCTAGGTGGGGTCGAACATACAACTTATACATTTCATTGACAGTACATTTCCTTCACCAAATGTTTCACATTGTACAAATCTCCGAGGTATCCTAAAACAATATCTCTGAATTGTCCTTCTGTCGTTTGACACAATTGACAAAATTGATCGTATCCCCGGGAGATTACACCCTGATACTTCAATGTTGTGTTAGATATCAAAAATTTTCTTTAATGATCCGTTGTTTTGAATGAAACACAACATTAATGCTGGGTATACACGAATATTTGAAGATTAAATTTTGGTGGGCTTATAAAATCTCAGCTTCACACTAATAAATGTTGATAATAGGAATAACTTAATAATAATAATAAAGTACAGGCTGATGATAGGAATAATTTTCTTATAGGTTATATCGTCAAGAAATTTTGTAAAGAAACTTGATCATCCTTTGATGGCTCAATTTACAAGAAGAGATGTTGGTTCAGTTGCAGTAAGTATTGGTGCTTGAGAAACATTTTAGTTCCAGTGGAACTGATAATGAAGTTTTTTGTTGATTTACTCTACGATTTCGAAACAGAATTAACAGCTGTTATCTTCACTGTTTATCTCGAACTTTTACCAACTTGAAGCATTTCGATTTTTGCTGCAGTTTATTTCGATGGAATTTTTCTCTATCGCAACGGTGCAAAATTGTGGATCTTGACTGTTACCTTTTTTAATGACTTTATATGCACATGACTTACATTTAGATTAAATGTCATTACAACAACAATTCGAATGAAATATATATAATGCAATGCTGCTATAGTACTTGTTTAGACTCATTGCAAAAGTCGTTGGTTTTCTCCTCCACCTGTTATTCCTCCGCTACACTGACTGTAGTGACAACAACAACATTAAAGAGCGAAGGTACAGAGTTCTTATGTAGTGAGTCTCGTAATTTTTATGTACTTGCTACAGATACGTAAATAACATTGTCATTTCACATTAAAATGTCTTCTATTTGCAAGAACTTCAAATGATTGATCAATTTTGCCTTTTCAAACCAGTAAAATCAATATCTTTACGCTTAAGTTTAGATAGAAATCTAACTTATAAGTATCAAGTAACAATAAGTATCAAGAGGGGCTTTCTGCGATTACATTTTATTTAACCTTTTTCAGATAAAATGTGAAGAAATTTCAAACAATACAGATTTTTTATCGTTGTCATTCAAAGCAAACAAACTTGACAACAAGGTATGTTTTTTTTCTGAACTTTTATTTACCTATTGTTATTGTGACCTACTTTGATGAGAAACACTGCGCGATTTTTGTGTGTAATCAGTGAAACCACGGGCTTTAGGAATCGCCGTGTTTGGTCTCTAATTTTTGGTTTCCCATCACCCACATTACCAATACATTTATGTTAATTTGGGCCACCCGGCATCTTCGAAGAGACGTAATGTTGTTGACTAAAAATGGACCAATCGTTGAGCAGACAATGAGATTTATTGAAGAAGAACTAATTTGTATTTCTTTGAACAGGATTTTCTTGGCAAATCTGATCCTTTCCTGGAAATCTCCAGGGTTAGCGAAGATGGATCTTTTATGCTGGTACACCGAACTGAGGTACGTTTGTAGTGTTACTAATTTTACTGCTCCTTGCATTTCAATTTTTTAGGTTACTTTTGGGGTTCTATTTAGAGTTTGCTTGGATCCATACTTGAAGTTTGTTTTCATGTATAAACTATTTGTACTGCCTCGTTTTTATTTAAATAAAAATTGTTCTGATAGCATGGTTTTTGTTACTTGTTTGTGGAAAATAATTTTTTAATTCCTTCATGATTGTTGATTACTTCCAACCATCTTTAAAAGTAAAATTTTAATATTGTCTTTAAGCAAAATGAGGAAAATTATGGTTTTTGTTATAATAAAAGACGAGCAGTGAAGATTTGAACAAAGTTTGCGAGTTAATGGTATTGAATTTTTTTCTAAGTTGTTTTTCAAAATTGTTCTTTCAGTATTTAGATAATACTCTTGATCCAGTTTGGAAGCCGTTTGAAATATCTATCCAAAAGCTATGCAATGGTGATTTTGAAAGAACGATAAAGGTACTTCTTTGTTTAACTATATTGTGTTTCATCAGATTTAGTGTTTTATCAGACTTTGTGTTTTATCAGACTCTGTGTTTTATCAGACTTAGTGTTTTATTAAATCATATAGGTTATCGTCGAGTCAGCTTTTCACTTGTGGATCAGTGTTGCTATCGTAAAATTAAAAAGATAATGTTTTTATTTGAATGTTACTTATTTAGACCTGACGTAGCATCTCATGGCGATCTTGTTAATATTAATTGGCAATTACTTTTATTTCAGAAGAATTTCATTTTTTTCTTTGAGGGTCGTTATGTAAATATTAATTTTGTGAGTTGAAATAATTTTACAAAGATTGTCAAGTGTGTTACCTTTTTGCGTCAGCATTTGTTCAAATATCTGGAGATTTGAAAAGAAAACATTGCATATTCTAATGGGATTCAAATTGCCAAAATCTAATTCAATATTTAGAATATATCAGCATAATTCTGGGTGTGTGCTAAATCATAGTGGAGATGAGGACGCAACCATCTCTAGATGTATGACAAATATTATTCGTTCTAAACTTTTCAAAATAACTTTTGTAAGAACGAACTGTTATTTGTCATACATCCAGAGATGATTTGTGTCCTTATCTCGACTATGATATAGTATCTACCATAATCCTGCTTGAAACGTTTTTGAAAGATATTTTTGGAAACGATGCTGGACCGAGTTATTTTTATTTACAGGTGGATTGTTATGATCATGATGATGACGGTGGTCATGATTTGATTGGCAGTTTCACCACCACTACTCGTCAGTTGATAGATGGCGGTGGGAAAACTGCATGGCAATGCATAAATCCAAAAAAGCAACAGAAAAAGAAGAAGTACGTCAACTCTGGTGTCGTAACTCTTGCGGCTTCGAAAGTAAATAAACTTTAGATTTCAAATATGTTTTTATTTCAAATATTTTATGTGCTTATTTCTTCGTATGCATGCATGGCACTATATCTACTGGTGACAAAAGGAAGGTGCAGTCAAAAGATTTTCACAGCAAAGCCATAGATAAGCAGGGGCGTCGCCACTCTTAGTTTGATGTCAAGCTGTTTGTAATTTTATTTGTGTTTTTTTTAAACAAAAATTGAATTGTGTCATATTTTGAATACGTTTATGTGGATTTTGTTCTAAATTAACAAAATATTCATTACAATGACAAAAACCTTTTTTATAAAAAGACTACATTTCAATTTTCCAATATGTCATTTCTATTTGTACAATAAATTAAACCCCCCTCCCCAATAATTTGATAAGACACAATTTTTGAATATCACACAAAACGGTTAATATTGTTTTTAAAGCAAGTAAGGTTAAGAGACATCTCCTTTCTCTCGAAAGATCAATTTTGGCTAATAGTCATCTTTGGAGATTTTACGGCATCTGATTTAAAACTAAACTGAGTCTTGAAAGCAAAGGAACCCAGACACAGGGACTAACATATATACATACAAATAATATTACTCTTTTGACACTATCTTTTGATTTTTTTTGTACTTTTAAAATTGTATAAACAGATAAAATCTGAGAGAGAAACAGAGTAATATCTTAGTAATATTTCTCAATAAAAAGGCCATTCCTGGAAAGTTAAATAGACATTTCCGGTGGCAAGCCCCCGGAGGGATCCCCTTGGCCATTGGCGCCAAGAGCGCCATTAGTTGATGCTTTGCTTTCGCCTTTGGCGAATTAGCCCCCCTCCCCAATCCAGAAATGCTTCCTACGGGCCTTTAACGTGGTACAATAGTTGATTTTACAACAAATTCTTGATGCAATGCACATTGATGAAACTCTTTGCACAGCTCGTGGTATATTTAAAAGCTTGATAGCTGGTGGAAATATACAAGGAAGGATCCAGCAAAAGTAATCAGTCCACACATATGATAATGGTTTTGTTTTTGTTTCAGTTTATTAAAGGTTATTCTTTTGTTGACTACATCAGTCATGGATGCCAAATAAACTTCACGGTAGGAATTTTAACATTTACAGTCTGAGATATTTAAAATGTTTTTATTCTATTTTGTCTTTGATTACAAAGGTAAAAATATAGAAAACGTTATATTGAGAATATGTTACATAAATTAAACATAAACTATATTACATACATTTATAAGAAAACCCTTTTTGAATTGTTTTAAAAGAAAAATGCGTTTGGCGTCATTAGACGTACGGAGAAGGTCAAAAGGCCTCGAACATTGCAAAAATTCTGTCATTTTCTGCTAAATTTTTTTTAGCAAATTATAAAAAGGAGCTGGAGTAGCAAAACAAATCACTGCATCTACGAACTTGTATTTTAGAACTGCGAATTTAAAAAAAAAATTGTGTGAAGCAATTATCAGAAATTGTGTGAAACAAAAAGGTCTTAGCGTTTGATTATCAGAAACAATTAATTGCAAGAACATAGAGGAGATTTTAGCACGCAAAATACTAATGTTGCACGCCAAAACTTACATGCAACATTTCAACGCATCATAGAATTACTTATGCCAGGCTTCTTTATACGGAAACGAGGTAATGTAGCAAACTTTAATTATCATCATTGCACAATACAACATTGTTTCATTCTCCGCTGCATCATTTTTAGCAAATGAAAGATAAATGGACTAGTAAAAACAATGCATTCAAGAGCTTACACCTTCACGAATTTTAATTTTAATTGACTAGCTTTTTACATGAGATATCTTCTACAATTGAAGTTTAATACTACTGTGTGGAATTGCGACAGCATACATGTTGCTCAAAAGCATGATTTATTTTGCATGAAACATTTCATGATAATTTTTTATGGAGTGCATTTTAACTTCCAGGTAGCAATCGATTTCACAGGATCCAATGGTGACCCAACTACACCTAATTCATTGCATTATATCAATCCGTATCAACCTAATGAATATACGGTGGCTTTACTTTCCGTTGGTGAAGTCTGCGAGGACTATGACACGTATGTAGGACAATAAACATTATTTTTATTGTTATCATATCTCATCATTTCATTGTCGTCAAATAGGTCAATGAAATTTTTTCATACTGTAAAAGAAGAGGAGATTTTCCTCAGAAACATTTCAAGGATGACATTTTGCATAACGTTTTCTGACTGGAGAAGATGTACAGCATTCTTAAAATTGCTTTTCTTCCTTGCTCGAAATTAATATTTTCTTGCTTTACAGAAACCTTAATATTACAGGAAAGTTGATTTTTCATGTATTCAGGCAATAGCAATAATCTTCACGTAAGATGATATGAATATTGTTTGCAGGGATAAGCTGTTTCCAGCTCTTGGATTTGGTGCTTTGATTCCTCCAGATTTCAAGGTTTGTTTCTTTAATTACGTCTCCGTTTTCTCTATTTGAATTGCTCTTCCCACAGAGCCTTGTCACTACGGGAAAATCAGGTACATTCTTTTCTTTTTGTACTACCTTAATTCTAATTTTGTTGGATATCTTATATGACAATAAAGAACATTTTTGCCATGCGTACTTCAGACCTCAGTTACCACGCTCCTCCGCAGCGTCCTTTCAAAATTTTACTAATCATTAATTTTCGATAAAATTCTACTCCCTTCTCATTTTTGCTATGGTCTTAAGCTTCAATTTTTGCGATTCATTATTCAAGTGTCCGTATGTTATTCATTGATCCTGTTGCTAATTCCCCAGTTACTCTATGCATGGATTGCTATCGCTGTGTCTAGATTTTGGATTTTCGTGTCGTAGCGGATTTTTACGTGGTAGTTAGACTAGTGCAGTAATATGACTTTGGTGCTGGTTGTTTCGTAACACTGTGATCATCTGCCAGCTCTTTCGCTAATTTTATCGACACAAGAACTACACGAACCAGTTTCAAAACGTTTTGGAGCATGATGTATCGGATTCATGCGATTGCACTACAACGCAAAGTAGCCAATCATTGTGTCCATGTTTTCATGTCACCTCCGGAGAGTTTTCATTTTTAGGACGATTAGCGGAGCGTTTTATTCGAGATTACAGCATCATGTTTTAACTGAAACTCCTCTTATTCGATTTGAAAATCAAGAGAATTCTGGCATAGTGCATGCAAATTACTCAAATTGCATAAAATTGTATTCTATGCAACCCAATAAAGCACTAGTTTGTGTTTAACTGGGACTTTAATTTTGATTTCCTACCGTATGTCCCACTAAGACCTTACATTGGTTTTCTAAATTATAAAGCTCGATGTAATTACCTACAATGGGAAAACTGATAACTAACGAACAATTTGAGAACTCATTAGGTAAAATGCAAGCTTGTGAGCGGAGATTTTGTCAATGGTCGACAGTTTGAAAAAACAGAAGCAGAGCAGTTTGTCACCGAAGAGCTTTTAGGCCTTGCATCCTTTCAGAAATGCACCTTTTCAATTCTTGTGTAATCGGATAAACAAAGCCCAAACATTATCTGTCTGGTCACTGCCTCCTTCAAACTAATTGAAAGTATCAGATGGTGAGTTGTTCCAATCGAAACTGTCAAAGTGAAGAAGTTCCTTCAAATCTTAAACCGTGCGAAATTCAAAGAATTCTGGAATTCTTGCATTTCAAACAAACGAATAAATTGCAATGTTTCTGCTGCTACATTTGCGTTTACCATCAATGAGGTCTGAGATTTTTTGTTAGTTATCAAGCTATCTATTGCTAGTAATCATAATGTGTTTTGTGTTCTCGGCTTTCGCAATAAAGTTATAAAACCAATGTAAGAGGTTTTGAGGCACCCTGTATTTTGCCCCCTTTTTTAACTATTCAAATTTTTTTCCAGGTTCATCACGAATTTCCACTTAACTTCAACTTTTCCAATCCTTATTGTACAGGTATGACGTCATTTGACTGACTTTTTGGCTGTGTTAACATCTTCCAATTCGAATTTTGCATTTCATCATCGCTTCTTTATTTGATACCTTTGGTACATAACAATGCATCATTGTATAAGTGCAATGTGTTTCGTTAATTGGTTTTTAATTGTTCCTATTTTAGCTTTTATAAAATAATTTACCAATTAATCCAAAAAATTGAAATAGTCTAGCAAAGATCTTGCCAGAGTTGCATTAGGCCGGAAATAATTACTATTTGCGACCTAATGGCTAAATTTTGAGTGATTGATCCCTCATTTTCCACTGTTTTTGTTAAGCCATCGAAAAATTCAAATAATCTGATTAAACCGCAGGTATGCTTATTTAAAATTCGACCTTTGATAGGGGGGGCTTATTCGAGAGGAGGGTTTATTCAAATGCTTAATCGAATTATTAAAGGAACATTTCCAGGGGTGGTAATGTCCCTATGGGGACAGTGGTTCTAGATCTGTCCCAAAAGTTGGCTTTTTATTTTAAATCTGGACCTGCTCTGTCCCCAAAAGTTGGCTTATTTTGCTTTCATTGAATTTGGCTTTTCCCCCGATATTTTTGGACAGTTTGTTACCGGGCAAGGTTTGTCCCAAAAACTGGTTGTATTGCCATATGTCAACATTGGTTTTTTTCTGCACAATGGCAAGACGAAGCTGAAATCGCCATCATTTGAAGACATTCCCTGGCTTGTTCCTTCAAATCCATGGAGCACCGATGTACGTGAAATCTATCAATTTCTATTTGCAAGACAAAAAAGCTGGGTGAGATTGCTGCAACGAAAAGAAAGAGGTAACGACGCGTTAACTAAATTTGTGTGTGAAGACTCTAAGATGAGCAGAAAGTAATGGAAGAATGCAAGGTACTCTGCGAGAAGGTCCTTAATATGGTGGTGATCAGCTATCTCCTCAAAACTTGGCTTTTTCTTAGTTGTGTAGAATGAACCTCGGTCAAAACCGGTTTGGTTTGTTTTTGTTCTCAGGACAAAGGTGGGGTCACAAAAATTACCGTACTTGATCGCCCCTGCATTTCTCAAAAGCTATTTCAAATTCCCTTTTCTTTTCTTTTCAGCCTGGATTTGTTCCTATTTATGGAGTGATTTTTACATACTTGCTACCAAAATCATTTGCGAAAAATTTGACCCAAATCTCAGCTTTGCGTTTCTTATGGGGGTTGTTCTAATAAAAACGATTACAAACATTTCTTCAGTATTTTGTGATAAACTTAAAATACTTAAAAAGGTTACCTAAAACAATTTGAAGCTGTCAATCTCATATTGCATCTCTATTTTAGGTATAAGTGGAATTTTAGAAGCGTATCAAAATGCAGTGCGAGCAGTGCGTCTCTATGGTCCAACGAATTTCAGTCCGGTCATTAGACATGTCAGTAGATTTGCTGCAGAGGAAGCTAAAACTGGTGTTGCAAATGTAATTTATTTATTTTTAAATTTTTTCTTTTATTATTAATATTAATATGTGAAATGAATGAAGTTAATAGTTATTTATCATTATTATATTTACATTTTGCATTATATTTTTTATATCAATATGAAGTAGCTTTATATGTGAAAGGTTTTAAAATTATTTTTCAGACATACTTTATTTTGTTAATACTCACTGACGGTGAAATAACAGACATGAATGAAACATTGAAAGCTATAATTGACGCTTCACACTTGCCGATGTCAATCATTATCGTTGGGGTCGGGGATGCTTGCTTTGACAACATGGAACTTCTTGATGCTGATAAACAGAGGTTCGAATTATTTCTTTAAAATATTTTCTAGATGGGCGCCGTCCTGATTGGTGTACTCTGCACTTTCCAGTGTTTTCGATCTGTTCGCTTGAAACTAAAAATTTAATGCAGTAAATTCCCGGTATTAAAAAAACTATAAGAATGCTCCTAGTTCAAAATTCAACCGAAAGAGCACTTTTTGAAAATAAACCTCGTAGTCAAACAAACAATTTAATATATTTGTAAAATCAGGATAAACGTTTATTGCAGATTTTATAATTTGAAAATTGTTTTGACCTGTTTTAAAGTTCATTTGACTTCAGCAATGCTTTAGTAATTTGAATCTTTTGTCCAATTGTAGTTTATCAGCTTTTGGAAAAACAGCAGCCAGAGATATTGTTCAGTTTGTTCCCTTTCGACAGTTCCGTGGGGTGAGTAGTTTTTAGAGACTTTTAAATTTCTAGATTAAACTTATTTGGATGAGTTTTATACTTTTAAATGATTATACTTTTTTCCTCGCAAAGAATGCGATAGAGATAATCAAGTTTTTTTTTTGGTTAGTTATTGTTGGTTATTAATATCTTTTTATTGCTGTCAATTTTGTCAATATTTGAAAATGACCGAAACTTGTGACAACAACTCTATTACAGTAATACCTCACAAGCAAAAACATGCTTCTTAAAAACAGACTGAAGTAATTCCAACAAGTTGACAACGTTGATCTTTGGTCCAAATAACCCTTGACATCACAGGTGTGCAGACAGCCAGGCTCGCAGGACAAAAGAACGATTCCTAAGGCAGTGGCCTTTGAAATCCATTGACGGTCTTCTTGTCAAGTACCAAATTTTTGACAACAACAAAGATGCGCAGGCTCAAAGCGCACTTTGACACATTCTCCCTCTATGCTGGGATGGTCGCATTCTAAATATGTTGGAGAAATGGCAATATACTGAAGACATTAAAATAATGATATATTGTGAAATTTTGTAAAAAGTTTGAAAACTATACTTTCTGTCTTTTAAGTTTTGCTTTTGCTTGATTTTTGTATCATATTACAAAATATAAATCAGTCTGTTTTTGGTTCTTATCCGTGAGTAACCTTTTCTAAGAAAAAACGGACTGCGGACTCAACAATTCTGTAAGGTGTTATGAAAGCATTGGCATTCAGCTTGAAGCCTTGTTTATAGTTTACAATTCACACATTTGTTTTATTGATATTAACTATTGGATATTATCCAATTTGATATTAACTTTGCGACAAAATGTTAATTGCTGAGCGGAGTTCCCAGACCACCCTGACATAACTATGGAAAATTAATGAAACTAGTAATGAAAAGTTTAGCAAGAACTGACATTTGAAAGAAGCGTAAAACTGTTCATGTGAACTTTGGTAAATAAATAATAAATAATAAATAATAAATAATAAATAATAAATAATAAATAATAAATAATAAATAATAAATAATAAAT
>JAYJMH010043096.1:0-14747 GCA_036873815.1 Phacellophora camtschatica | reverse complement strand
GGTGTCTCAAAATAAAGTTCACCCGTTTGGTGGCTTGTACCTCAAAACCGGTAGGGCCAAAAACATCAAATTATTTTAAAAGCGATGTCTGAGGGACAAAATTAGAATTTCATTATTCAAAGATTTCTTTTTTAAATACAAATAATTGTGCTAATATTTGAAACACAAAAGACCAAATAAGGATCCCTATCCCAAACATTTTGTGTCAACCCCTCTGGTTAAAGAAAAAGGTTGTTATATCAATATTGGAGGCCATTGGGTAACATCAAACATTATTTTAGGCCCCATAATTGTATATGAAAGCTGGTCCACATCTTTAAATGATGCACCAAAGCGTCAACTTGCTCATATGTATAAACAGATGAGCAAAGATGATGGCCGGGTAGAAATGACAGTAGTCCTCCAGCAAAAACAACATGGTTCATGGGACTGTGGCCTCTTTGCTATTGCCAATGGTACTGCATTGGCAAATGGTATTGACACAACTAGAGTGGTTTGGCAGCAAAATAAGAAGCATGCCTATCTTGTGGAATGCTTTGAGAAGCAAAGGATTAATGTCTTCCATCATTTCCCAAACTATGACAAGAATGAAAGGCATTGCTATAATATCAGCATACATTGTGTATGTTTGATATACATTGCTGGAGCTCAAATGATAAAATGCTCCATGTGCAACAATCAATTCCATTACAAGAAGCCAAATTGTTGTGTAAACTTAACCCCCAAACAAGCCATTGCTCTTGTCACAGAAGAACCATTTGTTTACCACAGATGTGATCAAAACCGACAGAACTTTTGTCATGGCTCTGATCTTTTATAACAATATAACACTTTTTTGTTTACGTAAGTTTGCTTTGTTAAGTGATCATTCATGGTTGTTTCAACACTAACTTGGAGTAAACCACAGAGCTTTTGACATCAAATTATACAAAATTGTTCAGTTATTTTTTTACTCCATAAATTTAACTCAATTAATGTGCATCTAAATTTTTGTAAAGGACCTAGCCATTGAAAAATGCAATAAACTGGGGGTTGATGAATTAGACTACACCTCAAAGTATGGCAACATATCAACAAAGCCACATGTCATATTTCAGAACATTTAACTTTGTTTAAGTTTGTCATTTGCAGGCAATAATATGACCACATATTATTGAAAGAAACAAGGGAATCACATTACAAATCTATTGATCATTTGTCTGCACATTCAACAAACTTTCCAGTCTGGATATAATCTTTTTTTAAGAACAGAACACAATAATGCTCCAGACTTTTAGCCATGCTCTCGTTCTTGGGCCCAAACAGTGAGCCTGTTATTTTGCTGTTTATTTTTCATGTGTAGATAAACATGCACTAAGTTTTTCGGGACACCCTGTAGTAAAAGAAACAGAATTATTATAAGAAATTTTGTTTAGGACTGTTTTTTTATTTTCTAAAGTTGTTCTATTTTCTTCTATATTAGTTATATTATATTATTATTATTCTATATCTATAGCTATTTTCTAAAATTGTTCCATTTATAATTTCAATTATCAGATCTGAGTTGAAGTAACGATGTTAGTTTTACCAGCAGTTCATCATCAACCTGATTGCATTCTTTGTTTTTTGTGTGGAAAAGAATGCAGATAAAAACAATAGGCCCTTTTGTTCTCTCGAAGATTGAGCAGAGAATATATTCTCCGCGAAGGACAAAGAATGCAGTCGGGCTGTTCATGTTCATATCTTTGTATACAAATGTCAGGGATACAAATGTTAAAACTAAAATCTTTCTATGTTCACTGTAATTTACAGTGCTTCTATATTCGACTAAATTACCACATTTTTAAATCATAATATCTGATGACATAATTTCCAGTTTTTTTGTTATGTTAGGGCCTGGGTGGTATTGGTGTTGGCGTGGTGGCTGCCAAAAAATTCAAATTTAAGTGAACTGCTAAACATCATAATTAATTAAATGTTTTAATGTAATGTTCTTTTGTCTTTATAATCTAGATCTAGACTAAGGCGTTATTCTTATTTTCCGTTTGACGACTTGTATGGTCTTTTGGTTTGGGATTCGATTTCGCGATCTCTTCTTTTATCGTAAAAGTGAATTTTTAGTCACACTCACAGCAATTTTATTTCTTGATTTATAAGTTATGCATGATAAAATAAGACATAAAGGAAGGAAACGATCAAAGCGATCCCTCACCATTTTATTCGACTTGTTGTCATACAGTTCTCGCCCATCAGTTAATTCATTTTAATTTTGATATCAAAAGTGATTGAAATCGCAGAAGATGATATAATTGGTTTTACTTATTAAAGGGGGGGGGGGTCGTAGATTAAGACTTTTTGAGTGCGGTTTTACGGTTTTTGTAAAGCTAAAATGCGGTTTTACGGTTTTTAATTTTATGAAACGGTTTTAATATTTTTAAACTAGATGCTTGCAAATTGCAAAGATGCTGTCATTTTTTTTTCAGTTCGATGTTCAGCAATTTCCTACTCGTTTCAAATGGAGCTTTTGGCCTCATGTTGTGAATACGTTTCATCCAATTTTGGGGGCTACTGCCCCAAACCCTCGTTACTATCATAGTTATGATTCATTCAGGCAACCACAAGTTAAGTAACAAGGGTTTGGGGGCATTAGCCTCATGACAAATGATCTTGAACATTGACGATGTGAGATTTTAAGAAATTTTAACATCTACACACAGACGTGGTAAAACTTAAGAACATGAGAATGATATGTGTGCTTGAGGCTCGAGAAGTCATCTTTCAAGCAAAAAGCTCACTTTTGCTTCAAGAAGGATTAACTCAAAAGACGACTCTTCTTTAAAGAAAAAATGTTCACACAAGCCGTTAAAAGCAAAAGGCCCTTTTCTTGTCTCGATAATTGAAGTAGCAGCATTCTCTTTTTGCTCAAAGTTGGAAAATTTAAAGCAAATTTTTTACAATAACTATGGAAAGCTTATTTTTAGCCATGTTTTAGCTAATTTTATTTACGAACCAAAAATGTTACTTTGGCTTCCAATGAAAAGAAGGAAAAATAAACGACTCATCTTGTTTACGAAAGTGAACGTTGATGATGTCAATATTTTGGAATGTACATTCAACGCTAGCAGCTAAATCTTTTTCAAAGATTTCACTAATTTTTCACTGTTTCTAGATTTTTCTTTTCCCAGATTTTTCCTGTTTATAGACTTTAATTTTTTTCTTTTTCCTCTATTTATGACATCTTTCATCTCCAAGGCAATAAATCCATTTCTTTGATTTTTGCATACTGTCGTCGCGTTTTTCTATCTCCACAAATGCAAATAAGAATAATGCAATACAGTAAAACCCCGCAAACAAGAAACTAGAAAAATAAGAACTTACAGACTGATTTTTTAGAAAAAACCCCCCAAAGATAAAAACCAAAAACAGACTGATATATTTTATGTTCTTACGAAAGGGTACATTTAATTTGTAACCCTAAAAGTTTCCGTTTTTAATACATATACCACATTGATGTAAATGCATTAAGTCAGTTGCATTTTAAAAGTGCACTAGCAAATTTAAAAAAGTTGAAAAATTTGTCATTTTTTGACAACATGCCATTAAATTAGACATCAAGTAGCAATAACCCCCCTCCCCCCTTTTTGATAAGAACCTCACCTTAAAAATTGTAATAGTACCACATTGATAAGAATCTATTCAATCTGTTTGTAAAAAAGTAGGTTCTTGTTTGCGGGGTATTACTGTAATAGAAAATTTGACTTTGAGTTTGTGAAAAATGCACCAAATTTATCGAAATTGGCGACAAACAGGATCCCACTTAGACTTATTAACGGTATCCTATCCTATAGGGTGAGGGGAGGGGGGTTAGCCCCCTGGCTTGTATTCTTCAGTGATAATACCATAAATATGATGGTTACATTTTGTGACTTTTGTTTTCTATCCTTTTTACACCTTTTCAAAACTTTTTGGAAAAATATCTGTTGTCACAATCACCAAATTTATTGACGGGTGTCGACCACTGATATGGAATTTTGCTATTTGTTATAATTCACAGTGTAGTAAAGGCTAAGCATATATCAAAGCAATCTTATTGCGCATGCATTAATAAAGTGAGTCAATGAGATTTTAGCTTCGTTGTCAGCTGGCGCTTGCGCCCCTAACCATGATGTATTGGCTGAAGATTTTGGAAATTTTCATTCCGGTTTTAGGGTTTTAAATGGAAAAATGTACGGTTTTACGGTTATATTACATGAAAATTGACGGTTTTACGGTTTTTGCGAAAATTGGCAACAAAGAGATATAGGTCTGTAATTAGAAGTGATCTTAGCTACTTTCAGCTTAATTGAAAAAATTCTTTCAAGAAACGACTGATTAACGAGTTTGGCTAGTGGATGAGAGATATGTGGCCCAAGGATCTTTAATAGTTTTATAGGGATACTACGAGGACCAAACAGTGCCTAATTTAAGCCCCAATCTTTTAAGAACACCAATTTAAGAACACAATTTAAAGAAATTGTGAAATCAACTTTTTCAAATATCTTCTGTCTTTTGATGAAAATTGTCAAAACGCAATGCGGTTTGGTTTTTGGCTTTTGTCAATCTTTAACTTTTGAAGAAATTTTTCTGCCTTTTAGAACACACGCCAAAAAACCCAATAAAACTAACCTTAGTGTTTCGCTTTTTATGGACATCTATTGAGTTGATTTTTAGCTTTCAACAAATTAAGAGCAGCCTGGGATGGATCCAGGGACCAAATGTTTCTAAGTCACCCATATTCCTAGGTACATGCAAAGAAGTCAGATTTTTTGAAGATAACGATGCTCTGCAAGAGGTTTTGAGCTCAATATATGTGCTACATCTAATTTGGGCAGATCAGGACAAAGAGCCTTGTGACATGCCTTCAATTCTTCGTTTGTTGAACTAGGATTTGGTTTCTTGGGCGGACTGAGTGCAGGTCTTGATTCCAAGCTTAAGGCTAATTTTGTAAAACAAAAAGAAGCACTTATGAGGAGATTTTTTTGAAAGATTTAAAAAAATTATTTTTCAAGACTGTTAATTCTTATTTTCAACACAAAACTAACAAATTTTCAAGACCACAAAGTGTAGGCAAGACCACACTAAATTAGAAACTGGGATCAACAGATTTTGATAAATAAATTGTTTATATTACATCCTCAACTTCCATATAAGTTACTGGAGAGAGAAACATCAATTTTGTATTTTTGTTGACAAGGCAATCAAGAAAAGACTTTGGTGGTCTTGGTACTGGGTACGCCAAAAAATAAACGGAATATTTTTGACCAACTACCAAGAGTCGTGTACTGCACGGATTTATTAAAATATGCATTCACGTCAAAAGGACTAAACTAGTTGAAAACAATTTTTGGCGACATTTTCGACGCTTGCCTTTCCGGGATAGAGATTCTGCTGATTGTGACCTCATTTCATTGTGACCCTAAGCACCAGGCCTTTAGGTGTGTGATAATGATAGCCTTTAACAATCAAGGGCACAGAGCAAGCTGTTTTCTTTCCTTTGCTCTTGAGTTCTGACATCTTAGAGATAAAAGAAGAACCAGAGGCTCTACTGTTGTAGAAAAGGGCCCTCTGAATGTTGATTAAGGGCACATCTTCTTATTTAAAAGGCATTTTTCCGGTTTTCACCATTTTTTCATAAAGTGAAGGGTCACGTGCATAAATTTCTTGGAGCACATAGTAAATAGAGCAGGGATCAAAGAAGCATGCTGCTTTTTAAGGTGGGAGCAACGGAGCAACTGACCCTCCCCCCTTATTAGTCCTCGTAAGTTAAGTACCATTTCGTAAATCATTTTCTCAATAACATATTTTTCAGGCAAAATTTCAACATATTTGTAATCGTCTTTTTATTAAGTATCGATGCTTTCAGGCCCATTGAATTAAGCTTGGATATCTTGGAACGTTTGTATGAATTGAATTATTGTTTCGAAATATCAAAATATTTTCAGCAAATAAAATATTTACACCGATGCCAGGAGCATAAAAATTGAAAAATTAGGAGCATCAAACAGAAACACTTTTCACAACTGTACAGGCCTTTGTGTCAAAGGTAACAACAGCAATATAATAATTAATCAGTTATACACTCATTTTTCATAAGAAACTTGGCTCTGTCTTTCAGCAGAATATCGAAAACACTGAAAAACGTTGATCAAATTTCTAAAGCTTGAGAGGACATGGACAAAGAGAGATTCCCGCGACCATTTCAAGGGCTCTTTCATTAGAATCAAGGCTCTTTCAGTTTTCATGCGTCTTCAGTCTTCACGCGTCAGTTTTTGCAGTTCCAATAAAGGCTCTTCATTTAATTTCCTTTCAAAATATGAAGTCAGCGTTTTACCTTGATGATATCAATGTTTTACAATGTTTTCCAGCTTCAGTGTGGTCAAAACGTTTGGAAAATCATTTGTAATGCAAGCACAAGCATACAAAAATCACCAAAAATCTAGTTTAGTCATATTGACATGCAAATCAATTGTAATAATTGTAATCTGTGCAGTACACAACCTTTAGTAACTCGTCAAAGATGTGCCGTTGTTTTGGCTTGCCCGGTATCCACTACAGTCATTCATGCCACTGCAGGCTGATGGCTTCCACATTCTCTTCTAAAGTCCTCGATCTTTTGCATCTCTCATCCACGTGACTCCTGCCTTTGCCTCGATATCATCTCTCCGTCTCCCCTTCAGTCTCCCTTTTCCTCTCTTTCCTCTTCTAGGTTTCTACTCTACCTGCAATCTATAGCTCTTTTGTACATTTTTCGTCGGTCATTCTGCCAATGTGTCCTTTGCAAGTCCATTTTAACTCTTCAACTTTCATTAAAATATCTTTCATGCTTGTTTTCTTGCGAATTATTTCATTTTTCCATCTATCTCTTCTTGTTATCCCTTTTAAAGACATTTATATAATAGCTATCTTTTCAATTTGTTTATAAACTACATTACAATTGTAGGTTTTAAATTAATAAATCCTATTCTATATTATCCAAGAAAAACCGGAGGCTATCAAGCTTGAATCGCTAAATTATAGTATAAAATAAACTAAAAATGACTGTCCATATAAGCATATATATCTATATTTTCAATTATCGAATTTTAAGGAAAGTTAAAGGATGAATTTACATTGAGAGTGTTTCGGTTTGGGTCCTCCAGTGTTTCGTCGCTGGAAGATGGTATTGATGAAAATGTAATTCCTTTACCTTAAAAGTTTAAAACTAAAGGCAGATACGCCCATTACGGACCACCATCACCACCACCAAAAGCTGAGAACCCAGTTCCATTATCACCAAAACCGAACAGACAAATATCTTACAAAATATCGAAAAGTAACGAAGAAACATTTCAACGTCTATCTCCGACAGATGAACAAATGATTTCATCGCCACAGTGCAAATCAGAACCCGCACATTTTCCACTGCCACACAAGCACAACCTTGATCGATCAGAGTTTAGCTCACAGTTACAAAGGGATAAAGACAGGGAGAAAAGATGGTCTTCACCAACAGAAAAGTGCAATCTACCGCATTGTGAATGATAGGCAGTTGCGGGTTTACAAAGAAGCCAACAATTGAATGCATCTGAAGATAGAAGTGAAAAAGAGAAATCTGCTTTATTTCATAGACAGTTAACTTCGCATATCCCTGGAGAAATGGAAGGTAGAGTTGTACCACCGGTCCCTACTGATGATATATCTACTTACAAGTGTGATGAACAAGCCCAACGGATCGTAAACAGTACACCTACTTCTGTTACTGCAAACAAAGGCCATCCTCCACTCACCTCTCTGTTAGGTGACAGTGTTCCAAGTTTGGAAATTATTGGTTTTTCGAGAGGTTTCTCTTCAGTGTCTTGAACAGAAGAATAGAAAAGTCCATTAATTTGCAAATCGTTTGTGTTGTTGTTGTCCGGAAGCACGCAGCATCGTACTGCATCCTGAATTTTATTTCTTCTACGTCTTCATCCTAACCAGAAATGTTGTTTGTTAACAGTACTCTGGATTTAATTTTAACACAGAACCACGAGAAAATATTCCAAAGTGTTTGACCCGTTATCTATTGAGTCCATTATCAATGTTTCCCACGAAACAACTTCGATAAATGACTGAAGTTAAATATCATCCAGCACAAGAATTTTCAATTTTTTTAATTTAAATTTTATTCTAAAAAAGTCCATTACAACAGATATGTTAAATAATAAAGAAGCCCAATGAGATAACAATAGCTAAAAACTAACTTATATACCAAGAAAAATATAGCAAGCAAAAATTCGAAAAGGTTATTTGAGTAATAAATGTGTCAGTTTCTTGCATAATCATATGAGGATTCTGAGGTTACTATATAGGTAACTTTTGAGCGTACGAGGTTAGACTATAATTGTTTTGCATCAGACAGATAATCTTGGAATGTGACTTCATGAAGCTGAAATCTGGTTTCAACTCAATAATATCATGGAAAAGTAAGTGTTTCTTAGTTTCATTCAGCTCACATGCAATGAGGCAATTATCAATTATCTGAAGTCACCATGCATGCTGGGCAAATGCAGCCTTTGAGATCAACCTTTGGAGGCAAGTTATAAATAGAATTTCTATTGCCAAGTGATGGTCAGCACAAACGGTTCCAATAACCACAATAATCCCCCAATAACAGCAAACACTCTTATTTTTATGGATCCATTAGTCTATTCCTACCAGATGCCTTTTTGTAAAATGTTCATCAACGTGCAGGTGCATTAGTTCAAATAAACGGCTGCACGTAGACTTTACATTCCATTCAGACGCGGTCGAAAGATATTGTGTACGAGAAAAGCAAATATGTTGCTCAACATGTCTTCGTCAGATAATTCATCTCATAACAGAAACGGAAGCTATTTCATTTGCTTCCAGTTAGAAATCGCGGAAGAGAAGCAATCATCGTTTAAAGTTTTTGGAGAATTAGCAATAGCGTACTTAGGTATAGGTATCTCGTTTGTCACCACTCTTGCAAACGCGCTCGTCATCTACACATATTTCAAGACGAATATGAAGAATTCAAACTCGCTATTTCTTCTTGGGCCAATGTGTGTGACGGATCTCTTGGTGGGTATTTTAGCAGCACCTCTTAACACTGTCGTACGCATCCAAGAGGCACGCAACGATCATGTCTGCTGGATGAAGGTTTTGAGAGTTTTTGCCGTCTACTTACTTTGCGGATGGTCATGCTTTACCATCACGTTGATAAGCATTGACAGGTTGCTTGCAATTTGCTATCCGATAAAGTACTTCAAATCGGCTCTGAAACAAATTTACACAAAAACAGTGTTTGTATTTTGGAGTGGATGGTTCTTGACTTTGTTGCTTCCATTCACAAACGTAACGAATCTATGGGTGATCAATCAGATGGCTGTCGTTTGTATTGTGATTTTTGTTTCAGTGATGGTGTACTCTTACGGGAAGATTTACCGCATGCTCAAAAACAAAGCGCAATGGCGATCAAAGCATTCCTCCACAGATCAAAACGACGACGACAAAAGAAAGAAACAAATTACAATAATCAAAACGAGCGTCATTTTGACACTGAGCTTTGCTCTGTGTTATTCCCCGTGGTTTATTACAATGGCAGTCAACTCCGCAACGGAGGCAAGCCCATACAAATTGAAAGTGGGAATCGTTGCTTCAAAGGCTGCTGAACTTTTTATTTTTCTAAATAGTGCGGTAAATCCATTCCTTTATTGTTACAGAATCGACAATATAAGAAAATCAGTTATCAAAAGTACAAAGATATTTTTCCAAAAAGGCATGAAGACGGATGTACAATAAAGTTAGTTCCAAAAACTCCAAGAGAATGAACGGACATAATTCCAGCTCAGTTAACAATAACTTCAAATTCTATTCAAATTGCACAGCAATTCAACCAATAATCCCATGCAATGTCCAATGACAAAGGAGCTTTTCAATTTGATTGATAATAAATTTTTAGGTCTGAAAAATTTTTCTTCAAACAATGCTCTTTTGGCTCTCAAAATTTGCAAATTTTATATTTTTGGGTAGATACTAATAAATAGCGTAAAAATGTTAATGAAAAGATGTTATAGGTAACAAAATTTTCTTAACATACAAAATACTATTATATTTTTTGCTTGTGTTTTAGTTCCATTATAGCTTTTGGTCAGAGTGTAATTCGGCTTCACGATTTCAGCAGAATACGAGCGGAATTTTCTTTAGTTCGACACAATAAAACACACATTTAGCATTTTCAAAAGTATATAATGATTCCAATAATTCGAAATATACCTAAGTCTTTTTCAAGCACCTAGTACACTCTAATGAACTGAAGTTGCTCAAGTTAACTCTACTAAAACTCAAAAGTAGCATATATAGTCTAACTAAATTCGAGTCGGAAATAACTAACTAATACATGATACAAACTATTAACCTTGAAAGGAATACAATTTCCTAGGTTAGTCCTAACACTAGAGTCACAAAGAGCGCAAAACTTATCATGACGCAAAATACGAAACAAACAAATGTGACTCGTGTGGGAAAACGGAAATGAATGAAAAGAAGAAGAAAATACAGAAACGAGGCTATCGCAAAAGAGGGCTGGGAGTAGCCGCATTACAAGAGGAAGATTTCCTCGTCGGATACGCCTCAGCCAGAGTTAGTTGGTACTGACCCATTTGGATCTGGGGCTCTCTTAAGATGCATAGCTAACCAAATGATCAATTATAAGAAAGTTTATATTTAGAAGGAAAACGTTCGCCGCATCCCTCTGCAGGAAAAACATGCTTAGGGGAACTCTCCCTCTTCAAAACAATTAGTGGGGAGCGACGTTCCTATGCGTTTCAAAGGAAAATATCACTATCAAAAAGCCAAAAACCTTCACATTTTTCCTTACTAGTAACTCGCGTGTTAAATGAACCAACTAGTGATTTTTATAAGCAACTCGTAGCTCGTAAAAGTAACTCGCAACTCGCACAAAAGGTTGGGTGACCCAAAAAAAAGTTTCGACGTTTGAAAAATCACCCAAATTCGAGTGTGTTACTAACCAAACTCATTTCACGTTGCCATGTATAGCAATGGCTAAATTAATTGCAGTAATGTCAAATATTTCACCACTTGTACTTTTGGCGGTCTAAAAGCAACCTGGTTTTGATGCACGGTTTAAATTGTCATGATAATGGACCGGTCAGAAAGTATCTACAAGAGGGGGGTGGAGAAAAATCGAATATATTTAGAAAATATTTTTTGCCCCCCTCCAAACCATTAAATTTATTTTCATGCCCCTCTAGAAAAGCTTAAATATATTTTGCACCCCCCCCCCTCAAATTCAAGTTGTTAGATAAATAATTTATATATATTCGGAAACTCTCCAATTTCTCACTACTCTCCCATTCCTTGTTTTTGTAAAAACATTCTCCAAATCTGAATCTTCTGAATCTGAACTTTTATCGTCTTCAGAGATATTAGTGTCATGAAGCACGATATCTTCATCACTGTCGTCGGAAGTATCGTTTGATGGATCAACATCATTTTCTTCAACACACACAATGATTATTTCCAACATTAACAATGTGAAGAGACAGTTGGATTTTAAAAATGACAAAGATGTGCACAATAAGAGAAAAATTTACAACAAAAAGAAAAATGCAAAGGAAGCAAAGAAAGATAAAAACAAAAGATTGGTTTGCAGAGCAGGAGTAGTGCTTAAATTAATTTAAAATGGCAAAAAAATCGCCGAAGAAAATTCAAGCTGTAGATACGATAGAATGTACACTAAAACCAAAGTTCCACGCGAATGTCATGGAGTTTTTGATATCAAATAACAAGAACCTGCTGCAAAAATAATAGGGAAGTTAAGAAATTTAGCTGAATTCTTAACAACAAAGATCATCTAGCAAAAAAAAACAAGGCGCACAAACACTTATTATGCACAAACACTTAAGTTATGTGCCTCATCCACGATGCCTGATGCATCTCCTCAGTCTAAAAGATCAAATGATAAAGAAATGGAATACGATTTAAGCAGTGATGAGAACAATATCAATAGCAGCTCTTCAGATGATACTTCAGACTACTAAAATGGGATAATTGGTTGAATATTATAAGTTTTGAAAATTTTAGAACATTTTTTTAAATATATTAGTTTACAATATTTCCTACCCCTCAAATCATATCACTTTTTGCCCTGTACCCCTCAGAAAATATTATTTTTAAGAATTATTTTATTATTTATTATTTTTTTATTTTTTATTATTATTATTATTTTAAGAATTATTTGCATTATTTTTAAGAACCCCCACTATTTCCTCCGCCCCCTCTAATGGATGCTTTATGACCGGTCCCTAACTGTGGTAAACACTTTCCATTTTTCAGACAGGGCACTTTGCTGCCCCCGTACCACTAGGGCAACAGGGGAAGTTGCCCCCGCTGCCCCCGTGTCTCGGGCGCCATTGGAGTAATTGTAGCATGGCAATGCAAATTGCAAATAATTTATTTTGTATTCTATTATAAATATTTTTGTTTTTAGACTGAGTAATTATTATCCCTAAAGTTATTCGCGCATGCTCAAATGAATAACTTTGTTTTTGTTTCACATCCCCCTGCAAAGCATCACGGAGAGATCATTATCCAATCAAATTATTGTTATTATTTCACTTGTCCAATCAGCTGTGTTACATTGTATGTTAGCAGCCAATAAAAATGACACACTAAGGCTCTGGTTTTTGGTTAGCGTGGTTTTTGTCCTGATACGTTCTTTCTCCAAGCTTGACTACATTTTGCTGAAGTTGTTTCCAAGTGTTGTTTGAAAAGGTAAGAGTTTTATTTGAAGTGTTTAACAAATGTGTCCAGAGTTTCTTTAATTTTTTCAGTCATTATTTGGGAAATGTTTTAAACACTAATGATGAAAATTGCTAGAGTTACGAGAGTTGCTTGAATTGCTTCAGTCGTCACATGGTTTGCCTTTTCTTTTTGGCCTGAGTTACCTGAAGCCGGATTGAGTTCACTTCAGATTGCTTTTCACAGTTTGGATTAATTTTTGCGCGAAATGGAGATGCAAAGCTGAAAGCGGAGTACTTCAGATTTATATTTAATTCCACTCAAGAAACCATTTCATTATTTCAAAAGATAATGGCTCTCATTGTCAAAATTACATGTTAAAACAACACAGGGACAGGGAACACGTTTCCTGCTCACGCCAGCACTGCAGGCCTTAATTTAAAATAAAACCAAGTCGGAAAAGACAACTTTTTTGAACACGTTTTTGACCTTCTAGGCTGCTGGTAACAAGAAATTACTGTGGAAGAAGAAGCAAAAAGGAAAATTTTAGGCAGATTTTCTTCAAAATTGATATGGGAGTCATCATTTTTATTGCCAGGGGTACCGGGGGACGGAAGAATTTTTGGAGGGAAACACATTTTGTAGCTTTGTTTTATTGGGGTAGGCCTATCAAAGTTTTTGGCAATATGTTTGGTGAGGTGTTAAATTTTTTGGAATATATTTCCAAACGAAACAAAGTTTACAAATTTTTTGGATTCATTCATCTTTCCCAATTATTTGCTATCTTTTATGTCCAGATTGCATTTCTTAGTAACTTCACGTTTTTCATATAAATCCAAGATTAATGACTCGATAACACATATTCAACACCAAAATTACCCTTTTCCTGGTGGGGTATGAATTTTTTTGAATATTTTGAAATGGGGTGTCAAATATTATTAAAATTTGTGATTGGGGTAGGAAAATTTCCACACTCTTAATCAAAAATTCTTCCACCCATGTACCGGTATTAAAAATGACAACTCCCTAAGGGGCTGCAAACATTGATTTTGTTACTGAAAGTGTCATTATGACGTTTTTGGAAGGAAGTTTTCGTCGTGACATTTTTAAAAATTGAAAATTACATAGATTTTTGGTCAAGAAAAGCTTACCCCGAATATCATTCAAAGTCAAAAATGTAAAGCTATTTGTTATGGGCAGTTTACAAGATTTTTGTTGAATATTACTGTGACGTTATGACCCCCTAGGGGGGGGGGGCTGAGTAATAATGTCATAATAATGCTTTCTGTAACACAATCAATCTGTTTGCAGCCATACATCTACAAGTACTCTCTCAAAAACCGGCTGCCATGACAACTGTAAGCATGTAAACAAACACATTGCAACATTCCTAGATAACATTTATGAAAAGTCAAAAAGTTTCATAAGCATTTAAACAACGCTTCTCGGGTTGTGTAAAAAAATGTAGGAGGGGGGCTTATTTAGCCCCCTGGTACAGAGCTTTCTTAATTGCTTACTCTCAAGTCCTGAACAGACGCCGCTTCCCCGCTTATTTGTTTTCCAGAATTTTTCCACCTTGGACATTTACACACCATTTTGCAACTGTTATCTTTTACATTTATTTTCTATCACTATCTTGCCTGTTAGCAGGTAAACAAACTAAACATTTGGCATAGTATATATATATGTTTTTCAAGTTTTACAAGTCACTATTTGTCAATTTGTCCAAAGTCGTCAAAAAAGTTCTTAAATTTGTTCAATTGCTGCCAAGTCCGGCAATGAATGTTATGCATAATACAGTACAGCAAAATAACAATCAGAAAAGTTGTAGAAAAAGGACTGATAAAACTTGATAAAGTACTTTAAAAAAAAGTACTTTAAAAAATTTAACCAAAAGCGTAACAACGGCAAGCTTGAGTGAGTGAGTGAGTTATCGTATTTAACGTGCCTAGCCCGCGAAAGTCTTGAGATGACTTGTTTCCAGCAGG
>JAYJMH010043095.1:0-38305 GCA_036873815.1 Phacellophora camtschatica | reverse complement strand
TTCCTCAAATATAACCTCAACTATCATAACCTTCCTCCGGCTCAGAGCCGCGGAACCATAATATTTTCTGGATTCTGATTTTATATGTTACACTCTTTATAAGAACATAAGCTCGGATTGTCCAAAAATAAAGAACAGATTACGAACATGCTCAGCCTCTGATCCAAGATTTCCAAGATTCAATCCCGTATTACGAAATTTTTTTCAGAAATGAGTATTACTTACTTAATATACAAACACAAATGACACTAAACAATAATTTTCCTTATGTACTGTTGAAGCAAAGCAGAAAAACTGGTTACATCGTCAATTAGGATCAAATTACAGAAGAAATATCGTTGCCAAAACAAGAACAATTTAAGAACATTTCGAGCCTCAAATTCTTAGAAATTGAAGAACATCGAGCCTCGGCAAAAATTAGCTGGTCCTTATTAGAAATAGTGTAATCCAAATTTCTTGCTTCGTACTGCATAATATGTTCGTCAGGTATCTTTTATATTAAGAAAACATTGAAGTTGAAGAAATTACTTTTTTGCTTCTAGCAATATGAAATAGTTCCAATGAGCAGACCAAGGCATTTAGATTAATCTGCAAATACAAAATTTAGAAAAACTTAAAAAACAGATCGTGGAATTCATTTTATTTAATCCTCGTAAAACGATCTACGTCCCGCTCAAACTATGCCGCGATGTGTTAATGTTATTCAACTCGGTTAGGACAAATCAAATGTGATCAACCAATCAAAGATTTGAAACCAGAAGGAAGCGAGTGGCTGAGCATGCTGAACAGTTCCCATCAGATCACTGAAGTTAAGCATGCTCTATGCGGTTCAACACTTGGATTGGCAACCTTCCAGGCAACTGACCAGCTTGTTTCCTCATCCTTCGGTGGGGACGTTAAGCCAGCGGTCCCATGCCCGGAAGCAGCATGTTCACCCGTGTTCCCTGCTGGAAACAAGTCATTTCGAGACTTTCGCAGGCCGGCACATTAAATACAATCACTCACTCAAACCTTTGTTAGTGAGGCTATACCGCCTTCATTAGGGAGACTATATAGCCTTTGTTAGGGAGGCTTATAGCCTTTTGCTAGGGAGACTGTACAGCCTTGATTAGGGAGACTATACGACCTTTCGTTAGGGAGACTATACAGCCTTTGTTAGGTAGGCTATATAGCCTTTGTTAGGGAGGCTTATAGCCTTTTTGCTAGGGAGACAGTACGGCCTTGGTTAGGGAGACTATACAACCTTTCGTTAGAGAGACTATACAGCTTTTGTTAGGGAGACTATATAGTCCCTGTTAGGGAGGCTATACAGCCTTTGTTAGGGAGGCTATACAGACTTTGTTAGGGAGGCTATATAGCCTTTTGCTAGGGAGAATACACAGCCTTTGTTAGGGAGGCTATATAGCCTTTGTTATTGAGGCTATATATAGCCTCTCGTTAGGGAGATTATACTGCCTCTGCTAGGGAGACTTTACAGCCTGGGTTAGGGAGACTATACGGCCTTTCGTTAGGGAGACTATACAGCATTTCGTAAGGGGAGACTACACAGCTTTACGTTAGGGAGGCTATACAACCTTCCATTAGGGAAGTTATATTTCCTTTCGTTAGGCAGGCTATACAGCTTTTCGTTAGGAAGGCCATACAGCCTTTCGTTAGGCAGGCTATACAGCCTTTCGTTAGGAAGGTCATACAGCCTTTCGTTAGGCAGGCTATACAGCCTTTCGTTAGGAAGGCCATACAGCCTTTCGTTAGGCAGGCTATACAGCCTTTCGTTAGGAAGGCTATACAGCCTTTCGTTAGGGAGGCTATATAGCCTTTCGTTAGGGAGACTATACTGGCTTTCGTTAGGCAGGCTATACAGCCTTTCGTTAGGAAGGCCATACAGACTTTCGTTAGGAAGGCTATACAGCTTTTCGTTAGGAAGGCCATACAGACTTTCGTTAGGCAGGCTATACAGCTTTTCGTTAGGAAGGCCATACAGACTTTCGTTAGGGAGGCTATACAGCTTTTCGTTAGGAAGGCCATACAGACTTTCGTTAGGCAGGCTATACAGGCTTTCGTTAGGAAGGCCATACAGACTTTCATTAGGGAGGCTATACAGCCTTTCGTTAGAAAGGCTATATAGCCTTTCGTTAGGGAGACTATACTGGCTTTCGTTAGGCAGGCTATACAGCCTTTCTAGGGAGATTATACTGGCTTTCGTTAGGCAGGCTGTACAGCCTTTGTTAGGGAGGCTATACAGCCTGAGAACCCTAGATTTCCCATAATTTTCCCACAGACACCATAAATTTTCCACATTATATTTCTTTATTTGCAAAGAACGTTGTAATCTTGAAACGAACAGGGGTAAATATTTGTCAGAATACTGCAATATTCCACTGGGGAAAAATAATTAACTTCTTTGAGAATTCTTGCAAGAAGGAGTTAAGTTGAACGAAGAAGAAAAACGAAACCGAACTCCTTGCTGGGGAAAGATAATTATCATGAAAAGTATTTACCCCTGGAAACAAATTAAAAAAAGAGCGCTGTTGAAGAATTTGAAATTACTTTGATATTCTCATTATATTCACTGTTGAAATAAAATACTTTGATTGGATGAAAGAATATTGAATGTGACAGGTTTTCATTTCCCCCTCCCACACTTTAATTATTAAATCATACTTCAGACAGCATGTCTATTTTATTCTATGCAACGTTATTTATGATTTTTGCGTCAGTTTGCCTCAGACTAAACATTCTTTGATTGCAATTCAATATTACGCAATAATTGCTCAGAAAATTCGAAAGTGGATTATTGCGTTTCAGACGGACTTAGACATGCGGAAAGCCAGTTTAACTGCTTGCTGGCTGCCTGGTTGTGCTGCTAACGTTTTTTGAAATTGGATTTGGTTCTAAAAAGTTTGGCCTTTTAAAGCATGTCGAAATTTAAGTCTCAAGAAACATGTCGAAATTTAATTCTCAAGAAACACACTAATTTTATGTTCAGATTGCTGTTTTTCAATCAAGAAATTTAATTAAATTTTTCCATTTCGTCATGAAGACACTATTTTACAGTTGAATCTTTCTAAATTGAACTCGCTTAACTTAAACTCTCTGCTAACTGGAACTGAATTTAGCTTAGATAAATTCGTTACCTCGAAATGTTTTGTCTATCCCTTGAGAACTTTAGTGTTGATTTAACTTTAGATGATTCGAATTATTTTGTGTATCCCTTGAGAGTTTCAGTGTGGATTTAGCTTACTTCAGATACCTTAAACACCTTCTTTGACTCGAACTGTTTTGTATATCCCTTGAGAGCTTTAGTGTTGATTTAGCTTTTGATGACTCAAACACCTTTGTTAACTTGAATTGTTTTGCATGTCCCTTGTTAGCTTTCTGTGTTGATTTAGTTTTAGATAAATGCTCGCCAACAATCATTAAAAACGAATTATCTACATTACCTATGACGGACTTAATACATAATTTTATTCATGTAAGAAAGTTAACATGTAATGTTTTGCTGGTTTTATAATTAATCAAAACATTCTGAAAACTTTTGTTAACCTATGATCATTCCTAGCATTTGGTTATTCCTGGAATTTTAGAGGAAATCTTTTTGTTGCCATAAAGATTAATGGAAAGTATTCTTCATTGGAAAGTTTCGATATAGGATGTACCATTTGCAGACAGAATTAATGTTGTTTGTTGATGATTGTTCTGTGCTAAGCTCCGTAGTTACGGCGGCACAGCAAGATATGTTTCGTCCTTTTTTAAATGAGAGTCTAGAGGACGGTTTCAGAAATTTCCTGCCTTGAAATTGACGACACTTTATGGTGATCAACTCTAAGAATCGTGATAACTTTTTATTATAAAAAACAAATTTCTCGTTGTTTCAAGATACACAAATAAGATCATTCTTTTTTTACCATGTATGTATGTTTTTCTTAGAAAATGAAAGAAAAATTTGATTTGTACCTTCAAAGGCTGGATGAAATCGCAGGCAACAATCTAAACTGCGGTCCTATTCTCAACTGGTTTGAGGTATGATATTTCAGCGCATCTTTGCAATATCCCAATCTGAATTCAATTCTGCCTAGTCTCAAATAAACGCCTCCTTTTAATAAACGCTGCTCCCTAATAAACCCCACAGTTTTGAAAGCGACGTTTATCAAAAGCAAATAAGATATAGAGAGAAAAGATCTCGGAACTGCTCAGTGAGCTTCTTTAATATTCATCATTTTCAAAAAGAAGTTTTCTCTTTATATCTTCGGAGTCAATGTCATATTTTAGTTCGAAGTGAATCATTTTTTCCTTTACTTCTCATGAAGGATTTTGCAATAAACTCCTCTCTATAAGAAGCGCCACCTCTAGTAAACACTGTGCAAAATTCAGGAAATACGGTATATTCAGTTTAAAATATCAGATATGCAGTGCAAAATTACTTTGAAAAACAGCTTCGTAATAAATCCGGAAACGAGCAAACCATGCCTAAAGGGTCACATTTGTTGCAACATTTTCAAAACATTTGAAATATAACTAACTCTTGTTTATAAGGTATAAGTAATGTTTCGTATTGAGTTAGCATAGGCAGCATGCAAATATTGTCAGAACTAGTTTACCCTCTACCAACCCGTGTTCAGCCACAAACTTCAGAATTACATCGAGAAATGTCAGGAGTTTTAATAAATCCGAATTTTTTCTACATTTCACAGCTCGATAACCATGGAAACCACCTGGTTGTCATGGAAGCAGATGACTCTGCAATAAATGTTCCAGCCATTGCAGCTGCCCATGTGATCAAGAGATACGTGGCTCAGGCTCCAGATGAAATATCACTTGAGGTAACGCATTAATTATAATAAGAACGTCACGAAAGGTTTTTGTACTTTAGAAAATTGACGGTATTTCGTCGAGTCATGATAAAGATGGCGAGGGCAATTCCGCTCAACTTTCGAACACTCAGACAGCTGTCTCCAAAAATCATTTTTAGGCCTGACATGCACGTGAAGAAAGAGTCTACCTTGTGTAACAATGTAGTTGACCGCATCAAAATTTTATCTTAACAAATTATTTTTAGCAACTTGAAATTCGTTTTGTTGATCAACAAAAGGCATTAGAAATCTATCTTCATGATTTGTAAATTCATGAGAAATATGTGCATTTATGATTTGTATCTTGAAAGAACAATTGTAGTAAAAGTTTTTTATAAAATTATAAAAACATCGTTTTAACAATTAAGGTATGAACCTTGCAATTATTGCTGCTTTGACACAGGCGAAAGCTTAATATGTAAATAACGGAAACTTTGACACAGTAAATAACATGCAATTTGGTTTAACTCGTGCCCAGCCATTTTTACTGGATTTGGGTGATATTTTTGCATACCAAGTTTATTCAAACCAAGTATATTACTAAGGAAAGCTAAAGTTGTTTATTTTACATAAATATAGACATCTAAATAAAAGTATATTGCATCAGGTTTTTGATTCTATACTTATTTGTGATATTTGTGAGAACATGAAATATGTGAGAAATGGACTCTGTGAGAACATGGATCTGTGAGAAATGGACTCTGTGAGAACTGGAATCTGTGACAACATGGATATGTACGAACTGAAAATAACTGAGACCTATGAGAGCTGGAAAGAACTGAAGTGTATAAAATGCAAAAACCCAAACTGCATAGGAACTGAATAAGGAATAGTTCTCTGCAGGAGGAATAGTTTATTATCTTTACGTCTGTGCCGCATATGCTTAAAAGGGGTTAATCAGATTCGAAATTAATTGTTTGTTGGTTTTTCACACGAAGCTTTCATACTTACCGTATCATAAATTTCATAAACACCACTGTATGTAGCATTATAGACTATGCTACATTCAAGAAGTGTGTTTCGGCATAGTCATAGTAGTTTTTTTATGACTATGGTTTCAGAAACATTCGAGAAACGTACGTTTTTGTCCAATATTCCACCAACAGTCTATCAGCAAAGGCGTGGGTATTTCTTTATGGCTTGATTGCTGCAACGGACCATAATCTATTGGGGTTCATATTCATTAAAGAAACTCATTCATAAGAAACATTGTACAAGGTCATCCAAAACATTATGAAACGTTTAGTACTAGAGCTGCCTCGGTGTGAACCTTTCAGAAGTTGTTGCAGCAAAAAGCAGTAAAACGGCGAAAAAGTTGCAGAAAAAACAATAAAACTGCAGTAGTGGTTGTAGCAAAAAGCAGTAGAACGGCAAAAAAGTTGCAGAAAAAGCAAAAATTCAGCAATAGATTTCAAAAGCAATTTCAGCGAAAAAAATTTAAATTTAAAATTTTTACCTGTTTTAAATAGCACAGTGTCATGTAAATACTGTCATTATCTTGAAATAGTAGTTAGTAACTTATGCACTAGTAATTTGTTGGTAAAGAAGAAAAAGTTAATGGCATAAGAAACATTTAAAAAACATTTTGTAATATGCAAATTGTAATTTCGTTATTGAGACCAACTGCAATTATCATAAAATTGTAATTTTGCGAGACTTTCTGCTCCTAAAAACAACCCTTTTTAAATATGAAGAACAGACAGCACCATTGATAAAATTGGCTGTAATTTTTTTACGCATTTTTGGACAAACATGACCAACGTTTTGAACTAAAATCAATGTATTTTTGCGTTTTTTTTTTTTCTAGGTGGGAGAGTTCGTGTCGGTGATAGATATGCCCCCAGGCGAAGAAACGATATGGTGGAGAGGAAAGAAAGGTTTCGAGGTAATTGCAGGAAATTGTTGTCTATCACTCGATCCGGGTTGTTTTCGTTTTCGCTGCATTTGCATCATGTGATTAATATCTTGAGAAATTTTCTATTGTGCAAACACACACGTTTTCTGGGAAACCAGAAAAAACGATTTAACTACAAAAGGAATCTCTTCCAATAGATTTATCATGTGACACGAACGATAGTGAAAACAAACATGTTTTACGTCTGCTCGAATCAGAAAATAAAGAACATTCAAATCTGCAGTGAGGTATACAATGGAGCTCTCTATCAAATCTAAGTGGTGACCCAAAATTATTTAAACATTTTAAGCATCACAAAAATTCTGTTTTTTTACCATCCTTATTTTTGCGAAGTCATTTATTTAGAGCTCATTAATTTAGCATTCAATAAGCGAGCTGTACTGGTTTTGGTCCCATTTAACATCCTGTTATGAATAATCGCTAAATCTACTTGCCCCCGATAATTTTGTGTTACAAATTTCAGAATCGTTATGCAAAAAAATAGATGCTCCCATAAATCACAACAAAAACTTTGTGTTCGAGATTACAAATTGCTTGAAAAGTGTAGCTCAATAGGATGTTGTTCAAACTGTAATTACGTCATTCTTGCACGTTAACAAAATGGCAATGGTTTTTTTTAATTAATTTGTTTTATCCTATGATTGCTGAGAAATACATTTTTATAATGGATAAAAAAATCAAATTTTAGTGATCTTTCACTTATGGTTTCATTGCGTTTAGCATGTTGATTTGGAGGTGTGGCAATATTTTTGCATGCAGATTTAAATCAACATCTAAATTAAATAACAAAAATTTTAACAGGATTCGATATTCGTAACTTCAAAACTTTGTTACTGCGCCGTTTCTATCGTATTTGCATTTAAACAGGGGAGGGGTTTTCTTTTGAGGCATGACTGACACGTTTGTTTAGTGGTATTGTAATACTATCAATCACTCTCCATATATTGTAAAGGCATTGTTATCATTAGGCATTTCTGCAGGCACGCTCCGGAAACATGCATATTTCTGGGAGAAACAAAAGTATTTAGTAGCTGTGGCGTGTTCTTGTTCTGAGTTAATATTCAACGAGTTAATGATCAATAACACCTATTAAGAGGGCACTATTTTTGCGCACACGCGGGCACCAGTTTGGAAGAAAATTATTTCTCCAAAGTGGACACCAAAATGGTTCCCAATCGTGTTAAATCGGACACCAAAATTGGGTCCCACTTTTAGCCTATTTTACACGGGACGGATTGGCTGACTTCAAAATTTAAACAACCTCATCGCTGAAAGAATATCTTGTGCTGGCACTTTCTTGCATGTTAGTGTTAATTAGTCCAATGGTTTTCAACCGGCGTTTATGGGCACCAGAAGGCGACAGCTGGAAAATTGTTTATGCCGACGTAGTCCTATTTACGTAGCGGTTAATATACGCATACTATATTAAATTAATTGCCAAAACTTCGCACGAAACACTGATTAAATCTGATGTTTAATTATCTTGAAATCATTTTTGTCTAGCTAGGTAGGAAGAGAACTAACTTTCTTTGCTCGTGAAAAGTGTATTTTAAACGACATTTTAACTTAAAGGAACTATGAACGTCAGGTTTTCCATCAATTTCCATGCACAAAATTAAATTATGACGTCATGTTATGTCAATAATTTCACACTTTTGTGAAACTTAAGACCACTTCAAAGAGGCCACTTCAAAGAGGCCATTTTAAATAATGATTTTGAATTGCAGATCCTTTTTGATTTTGATATTTAAATTTTTAAATTTTAATCTTTTACTAAATTTCAATTTTAAGTAATTTTAATTTTTTATTTTGGTGCGAAAGAGCGCCTCCGTTCGATGCAAAGGAGCGAAGCAGTAAAGTATTCTTTAACGTTTAGAGCAAGGTTATAGTTTTTTGATAGGGTGAGGATCACTTTAACCCAGAAGTGCGTTTCGTGAAGTTACCATTGAGTGTTTTTTTTTATTTATTTTTTTATATTCTTTCTTTACAGTTGGAAATAGTATAGTAGCCATATGGAAGCCGATGCGTACCTAGTCGCTTGCAATGCAATAGAAATGTTACGCGCATAATTGTTAGGGTACACATTACTGTAAATATATCCATTCAATTTATTGCTGTCTGAGCCCCTGCGAAGGCAAAATATAGACTGGATGTGGCATTTCTAATGCATTCCTATGGGTTATGTTCGCATTCAATTCAATCAATTTCTTTCTTTGTCCTCTGTCGGAAGCGGAAATTCAGCAGACGACGATTGTACTGGAAAAATCAAACTTGGAATTATACGCGCATGCGTACATATACTATTTTTACTTTGATTGAACGCCGCTTAAAAAGCCGACAAAGCCTGAAATATAAACAAAATGTTCAATATTTCGTCAAAAAGCCATTTTTATGTTAATACAATAAAAGGCAATTACCCCCAGCCCCCACAATTTCTGCTTCCATTTCCTGTGGTATAATTTTAAGCTGCTCGCGTTGGCGAAAAACTTCAATTTTCCAAATTTCGAATTTATTTTTGTGAAGAAGGGACCTTATGTCTTTTTATGTGGTATTCTACAGTATTCTTAATTAAAGATTCACTCTTTTATATAATAATTTCAGGCCCAAAAACTTCATAAATCTTTCATAATTTTGCGCAGATATTTCTTCTATATTTATCTCAATTTATGACGTGACCAGTTTTTCTGCTATTCTTCAACGATACTTAGGCAAAATTCCTGTTTTGTATGTAAGTGCAAAATTTTGTGAAGTAAGTGCAAAAGTGTGAATGCATAATTTCATCATACTGAAATTTTTAACAATTCGAGCCTTCGAGATGTTCTTATAAAAAAACAAGAGTGTGAACTATCTTGGTAGATGTTTCTAAAGCAAAAATAGTTTACACTCTTGTTTTTTTAAAAGAACAGACTTTGCATACAAAATGTTCAGTTGATATATGTTTACAAGCGAATTTGAGATTTAGATTTTCTTCGGAGGCGTTCCAAAGTTGTTTGATGTGGTACCTATACACTTTTTACTTCAGCTTTTTTATTTATTCGTTGATTTTTATTATCACTTAATACCTGGTTTGATGACTTTAAAGATTCTATTACTGTTTGATGATTTTAAAGATTTTTATGTTTCAAGACTTCTTCAATTTTTATTTTAACTGTGCCATGTCTGAATGCCAAAGAATGCCATGAATTTATAGATGTAAATAAATATTTGGATAGCAGCGCTAAATTTTTAGAATTCTTTCACTACTCAGAATCAAATATCGTGAAAAATAGGAAACTAGTTTTTATTTAATTAATGTTAACATCAACTCACGTCATTGAGGAAGTTTTTGGTTGACATGTACAAAAGTGTTGAAGGCCTAATCTTCCAAAAATACATTTATATGTTTATTTATAAATTTGTTTGGAATTTTCACCCATTTTGTTGACATGGCACTTTTATGAGACTTCATTCATTATAATGACAGCGCATTATTTGTTGAAGGTTGGTTTCTTTCCATCAAGTTGTGTGGACATTCTCATCGATAAAGAATTGGACTCGCAGCTGATTCAACATGCCATGATTCAAAGACCCAGTAAGTTTATAAAATTTCATTATTTGGCGTTCTTACAACAGTGTGCTCCAATTTCTATGTACTTTTATTGTTACTGCTTTTTTGTTTTATCGTTGTATTTTAGACAAATGTGTTTGTATTTTATGGAGCCCTGGGTGGGAGCCCAAGCAATTTTTTGGAGCCAAACAGTAAAACCTAAATTAGGAAGGAGGAGCTCCACCCCACTTTCTTGAAGAGCTAGTGGGCTTAGCCCCCTGCGCCTTCCTCTTCTGCGCCCGTACCGTTTTATGTTAGTGATATTGCCACCAAAGTGGTGCAAGAGATAGTGAAAATTTGAAAATTTGAAAATGAAATTCTCGATAATTAAAAGTTTATTTTATTTATTAATAATGATGATCCATATGAAAGCAAAAATAAAATGGGCTCAGCATTCTTTAGTGCCAGTACAGGCCATTCTACTTGAGTAATTTCTTCATACCTTGGGCTGTCACAAAAGTATTTAAAACATTGAAAATAAAGGGTTCCAGCTGCCGAATCACTTTAGGTTTTTTGCAAGACAGAATCTCGAGGAATGTAGGACCTTTTAACAAAAGGTGAACCAGACTGCGTAGCTTGGCTGGTACACCTCATTAGTGGCTGGATTGATCTTGTGTTTAGGGGAAATTTAATCGCGCTTGACCAGGCCAGACTTTTGGAAACTGGACGATAACAATGATGAGCTTAGAATGGAATGGTGCATTGTTTGTTCAGATTGCACTCAGGTGCTATCTGTCATCCTTTCTCACGGATCTTACATAGCCAGGCTGCCCTACTTTCCTTATAAAACGTAAAATAGAATCATCAAAGAAATGCATGGCATGTTCAGATCTCATTTAAGTGAGCCATGCTGGCTTTACACATCACATAGGCAGGCCCTTGTTTTCAGAGGATTCTTAAAAGAAAGACGTTAATTTTATCTTTTAATAGTTTAACAGTTATTTAGCGTTTCTGTTGTCTGCTACACGTTTTTTTTATCAGGAACACCTTTATAAGGAACTCCACCCTGAGATTTTTGTTAATTATTTTGATATCTCAGAAAGTATTTACATTAGTAGAAATTAAGTGTCCATACGTTTAGAACATGCCTTGAAAAATACTTTCAAGATGTTGTAGAAGCATAGGGGGGTGTAAAAATTCCCAATAATTCGCGAAAAAAATAAGGAATTTCCAGTTTCCAGGGTTATCATATTTGATTATCTGCTGCATATGAATTTCGCCCAGTTGGCCTAATATAATGGGGCGTATAATTGTGCTCCACAGAAATCTTGTTGAGCATAAGAGCATCGGAAGTTCATGTTGAAGACACGCTTTTTAAGTTGGCGGTTGGCGTGGGGACGTTTTTTCAAATGTGAAAGATGTACAGAAGGTACGAAGGGTACAGAAAATGATACAGGGAGGGAAGCATGAAGTGCACACAGGCTAAGTTATCGAACATGTTAGTAGCAGCAGAGCAATCTTTGCAACTCATGATGAGTTTTTTTAATGTCATCGACGTAAATCTGATGGGTTAAAAGAAATGGTAGATTATGATCAGTTATCATTGCAAGATATCTCATCTTAAAATTCTGCTCGCGCATACGGGGCGTAATGGTCACCATTTATGGTTAGTTGTTTAACTAAGGTCAGTCAGTGCAAGTTAAATTTTATTGGATTAATTCTGGAATGGGTTTAGATTAATTCTCAAATAGATGCTATCTTTCCACATCTTTATACCAAGTCACCCATACTTTATGTATCATTTGCATCATCACCGTTTTCTTCTGTCAAATTTTAGTCTTTTCTATTAATTAAAAATAAAGATTAGAAATAAAAACTCTGGTCGTGTTATGAATAAATCTACTACAAATACATTGTTTTTGTGATTGAAGAATGTCTTTTGCTCTCGGAGCATTTCACTTCGCTTTGTTAGAATGCTGTTTTATCATGTAAATTCCTTCGACTAATAGATACTGACAATGCACCTGCAACGTTTGTATTCTCAGAAATTTTCAAGAGTGGTTGTGGGATTTTTGTCAATTCAGTTAGTTATTTATGAAGCCTTCTCGAATATTTGATTCTCGGTAAAAATTTTCAAGAAACATGTGCAAAAAGCTTATCTTATCCGAGGTTGTAGCCAATTTCAGGGGCGGATCCAAACTGGTTTCAGTGGTTTGAAAAACCGTTCAGAAAAACCAAAATAAAGTGCGTGGTCGCTAAAAAAAATTCCCCTACTTTTCAATATAAAACCGGTCGCCATATTCTACTGGATCCGCCCCTGAATTTAGCTAGTTGTAAAATGTTCTCGAAAGTTTGCATTCTTGAAAACGTACCAGAACCATGCTAAAAACTGATATGTTCTGAGGTCTTTGGTTATTGCAGTTTGTTTCCAAGTAAAGTTTAAAAGATTGGTATTCTTGTCAATTTAGATAGTTATTTATCAAGCGTTCTTGAATGTTTTCATTCTCATAAATTTTCAAGAACCATGCTAAAATCTGTTGTGAGGTTTTTAGTCAATTTAGTTCGTTACCAAGTAAAGTTTAATCTGTTGGTAGGGTATAATGCTGGAATGAAATATTTGAAGAATAGTTTGCGCAGTTTGATCGCTTTAGTCTATCTTGTTGAGAGATTATTTACATATGAACATCACCTGCACATACATGCTTAAATTCAAGAGCAAGTGCATTATTTTGTTGTCCCGTGATGTTGGTAATTGTGACTGCACGATGGGTTTGCTTGTAAATCTCAAAGACGCACAGCGAGAGAAATTTTAGAGGTAAAATCCTTTTCTCCGTATATGTATTGTTTGTTGTGATTCAGGTTTTAACATTTGCATTTCAAAATCAGCTTACAGTATACTGTACTCTCGTTAAGTGAAACCACTGACAACTGGAACTTATGTTGAGTGAAACGATTTTTCCATTTCCTTTCGATTTACCATATGTATTATTACACACGGATAGGCGAAACTTTCGCTAAGTGAAATAAATTTTACATTTCCTTTGAAGGTACCATTTATCAGGAGTGTACATGTATTTTTATTTAAGAAACTTGGCTTGGGACATAGTATTTAGTTTATTAAAACTTTAGCCGATTTTTGTACTAAAGGTTTCTTAAAGCTAAACAAGGAATCTTTTTTTTTCATTGTGACCCATTTTGTTGAGTAAACAGGTAATGTAGGTCCATGCGGGTTGATAGATCAGGTTTTTCTGCAGTTGCATAATAAAAATTAAAAGTTTAATAAGAAAACTAATGCTTTGTAAAAGGTGGAGGGCAGCTTTGAGCGTTTAGTATTACAGTCGCATATTTTTTTGCGATTTTAGGGACCTGTTCTTATGAACAGGTTTCTTTTAAAAATAATGTGTGTTTTGTATTTATGTTAGAAACTTGAAAGGTTTATTAACAACTTGTTGGAATATGCTTTAATTGGTTTCTTTGAATTTTTGGCTAATTCATTGCTGCCTAGAAGCAATCAGAACTACCATACAAATCACTTCATAATTGTACTTAGCATATGAGTACAGAGTGTCCCAAAATAATAATGCATGTTTGTCCAAATGTGCAAAATAAAAAGCGGAATAACAGGCTCCCAGTTTGTTGTATATCCAATGTCAAGGCACTAACTTAAATTGTTATACATCTCCGAATGAAATTTGTTGAACATTTATGGAGTTAAGAGCATTGAAAGTCAAAATGTTAGTGAACGCTAAAACCAGAGCACCCATGGTATCGAATGTGAAATACAAATTTTGTTGGTGTTGAAATAAGGAATTTAACACCGCACCTCTCGCTAATATCAAAACAAACTATCCTGAATATGAAAATCCTCCATCAACTCTACCGCATCTCCTCCATCACTCTACCTATTTGACTGAGGAACGTATCAAATTTAAGTTGGAGTCCCGGTGTTTACAATATATAAAATATAGCCCAATTTATTTGCCTGTTTTTTTTCTCATTCATACAAACGTGCAGTAACTTTTTGTGCAGTAAGACGCTCATACTGTTAATGGTAAAAATCATCTTTAGTTTATGAAAAGCTTTAATCTTTGGCTACTCTGCTTAGAAGCTTAAAAATTAATCTTATGAAGGAATATGATAAGTTTCATTGCAAGCTCTTTTTCCTTTTTTGTGGTATTTTGAATGCCTTCCAGCTGCATTGTTCTGTTTTGAGAAAAAAGAGGTTGTCAGGAATGAAATAATATTTGTGCAAATTATAAGACAATAAGCTTGTCATTTCTTGCAGTGATTCCTAGGATTTATTTTGATACGTTTTTCATAATTTATACGTCCTACTTTCTGTTGAGAGGGGGGGGGGGCAAAAAGGCTCTTCAGGGATAAATCTGGCCGACTGAGCTGCTGAAACAAAATGATTAGCAAAATTGTCAACTAAGCCGAACAAAAAGCGGTTTGGTGGTGGCCCCCTGCCCCTAATGGCTCTGCCCCTCGTTTCACCGAAGCAATTTTGGCTCAATCAGGTCTTATGTTTTTCAAATCAGGTATAATATTTACGGTGTAGAACAGACTTCAAATGAAATTTCTTTTCAGAAGCTGACACAAAGTAAAAAATATTTTAGTCCTGAGGGCATTGATATTTTATAGAGATTGCATGACTGTAGCAGAAATTTCATTATTTCATTCACATTCTCACAACTACTCAACTACTCTGTTGGCAAAAGCATAATTGTTTTACATTCCATGTTCTTCCCTTTTTATGTTGTGCTTGATGTCATCTTAATGTCGAAATCTTTGTATTTTAATATGTAAAGACGACACAACTATTTTTTTATAAGAAACTCAGCTCTCAGATCGCCAAAACTTCATAAAATTGAGTTCTGCAAGAAATATTAGTTAAGAATGAGCGTTTAACATTCTAAAAGTTTAGTTTTTCAGTGCAAGATACGAGATTTGATAGAGTATGGTGTTTCTGGACTTTCATTTCCACGTTTCCTGAATACACTTTCTTTGTTTTTCCTGACTGGGGATATGAGCCACTACAGTGATCTTTAAATATAGTAATATGATTTTAATGGACGCATGTTTCTTAACATTTAGATGTTGTGAAACATTTGATAGATATAAAGATTAAGAAGAACATAGATAAAGAAATTCGACGTCTTCTATGCTGATAAATTTACCTATTGATAAATTCATCCGGGCAAAAATGTTAATCGCTGCTTTTTGACTTTGATAATCATTTATTTTTGTTGAGACTCCACTAGTTTGAGAATTATTCTAAGAAATCGCTGCATCTAAATATTAGTCACAACTGTGCACATGGAATGCAAGATAAAGTGACTCTGTTCAGCTATGCAAACTGTTTTTCTCTCAGTGGTAGTCAAAGAGCATGTGTTTTGCAAGCGATGGTAGGCCTAGTTGTAAATATTTTCGAGGCTGTTTAGGTTCTCTTGATGTTTGTTGAGAAAATAGTCGTGGCAGTCCGAGCAGGTCTTGCTAAATATTCCTGCCGAGGTCAGGTAAATATGCTAAATATTGTGTTTAATAATTGTTGATAAAACGTATGAACACAACGACGCTTTGTGCGTACTTTTGTTGTCATTAAACTAAGGTCATAGCATTTACTCTACGCAATTATGAATCTTGATGTATTAATTAGATCCTAGTGCTGTCATAAATATTTTACAAGTGACCCGAGGATGCAGAGCCTCTATCGCAGATTGCACTATCTATACTAATTATTATTTTGTTTATGTTATATATGTTTAGGAACAAGGTCAGATTCAGAGGGGAGGAGGGCATTGCTCTGCATACGCAAGGTCATTACCGTATTTTCAATGTTTTCATATTTTCATAGTGGATGACCAAAATGTTTTTGTATTTGGACTGAATGGGGTATATGAACAGTATATGTGCATATGGACTATATAAGATGTCTATCAACTACATTAGGTATATATAATCAACATAAGTTAAACACAAATTATATCTAGTGCATCTCAACTATATAAGGCATATACCAACTGTATATGAAGTGTCTATGAAGTATTTAATGCATTTCTGGATTAAATGAGGTGCACATACGGGTGAACATGGACCACACGAAGATGTACATGTTGTATCGAAGGCGAATATGAATTATTTATAGTGTATATAAATCCCATATCAGGTAAATATATATATACTATTTAAGGCATTTATGGGTAATATAAGGTGTGTATAGACTATATCAGATACATATTTTTAGTAACAAAGGAGAATATGAACTATTTAAATTAACCATATAATAAGATGTCTGTCAACTATTAAAGGTCATTGTGAACCATTTAATGGTTATATCAACTACATAATGTGTCTATCAACTGCATTAGATGTCTGTCAACTAATACCGTCAATATAAACTATCTAACTTACTTATTTAATATATTATATGTCTATCAAATGTTTAAGGTGAATATGAACTATTCAAATCACCTAGCGTATAATAAGATGTCTGTCAACTTTTTTAGGTCAGCGCTAGCCATCTAAGGGTTATATCAACTACATATATGAACTGCATTAGAGGTCTGTCAATTTTTAATAACATCAATATGAACTATCTAACGTGCATATTTAATGTATTAAATGTCTATCAACTATTTAAGGTGAATATGAACTATTTAAAGTATATCATCAATATATAGTTTATATGAACATCATAAGGTGTCTACAAATTACATAAAGCATCGGAAATATTTATCATTTTTTAGTATAATTTAAGAGTTCTCTTCTTATATTTTTTCAAATAGAAACTTAACATCATTGTTATTTTTATTTAAATGTTGTTTAGAAACACATTTTCATATTTCTTTCTTCAATGGTTTTTTCTGACCATCAATCTTCTCATTTCCAATAATGTTCCCTTGTTTCTCTTCTCGCCAAAATCTTGTATTCATATAGCATGGGGTCAACCGTCGAACACCCAAGCAGGCATGCGTAAAGATCACACCCATTTTCTCAGCACATTTTTGAATTGCACCTCTGCCCCAAACATTTTTAGCTTAGCCCCTGGTAATGCAATTTCTTTTGAGAGTTAGCGTGCTGTTGAGATTGAGCTGCTCCCCGTCTATTTCGTGACTCAGTGAATATTGGCTGTTTCATCTTCGTGGTGACAGTTTAATTTACCTCAATGCGCATGGTCCTTGATTTCTCAGAGAGCCATTACCAGTCAACACCATGTGACTCTACGTGTGCATGTAACTTTACAGAGCTATTAAAGATTTAATATTCGTGTTAATGCTTTTGTCTACTTGTCATGAGTCTAAAGTTTCGTGGGATTTCTAAGAATTGTTTGTTTTTTACGTAGATTTTCTCTTGTGATATTGTCATTTCCGACTCGAAAAACGAATATATTTCAATGACTTTTTTTGGGACGCTTGTATAAAAGTTACAAATTTCAGAGCTTACCAGGTGTGTATTAAAAACTGAGAAATTTCCACCAAGAAGATTGCCTAGTGTAATTGCTGAATTGATGATTTACAAGACGTGTTTGAGGAGCTTGCTTGTAAAGCTCGCTTAATTAATTGGAGTTGTTATTTTGTTTTTGTTTCAAAAATTGGACGATGGTTTTCCTGGCACATGTTGGATGCAGTGAGCCTTTAAGATTTGTTTGCATTATGCTTTCTCTAATCATCACTATGGTTGATTTTATAAATACCGGCTTTCGATTATAAATACCGGAGATCTGTGATAACCATAAATTTCTTTCATAATTCTACTTTTACAGTTAAACATACCCACCTCGGCAGCGCTTAGCCCGAATTCTCGTTGACTCAGATTAACTGGAACTCCCGTTAACTCAAACTCCTGTTAACTCAAATTAACTGTATATCCCTTTAAGGCTGATTATATTGATTTAGCTATAGTGGTCAAACTTAAGTCTTACGCTTCAAATGTTTGTGTAGTTCTTTGGATTTATATTTCTAGCTACTAATATCGGCAGGTAAATGCTGGAACTTTAGACTTTTTTATGATTTAATATCTTCATAACAGTTTTATAGATTTGGTAAAATAGACTTTCAGATGATGTGATGCCAAGTTAAATTTTTGCAGATTAGGGTACCACCCGCTGGTAAATCGTTTATTTCCACAACTTAGAACTTCAAAAAAACCTTCAGGACATTGAATTTTCAAACTTTACACTCATGCATAATTGATGAACAAAAATATTTTAACTTGCTTTTGTAAATAATTTATTTCGATATTAGACGTAAAGCAATTTTGAGGGAACATGAGCAACTAATTATCATTACAAAGTTATACTGCACTTTAGAAGCTACATGCGGGTTTTGAGTATTTTGGAAATGCCTTTTAAAACGTTTGGGAAGGAATATGGTTCAATTTGTTTACTTGCACATTACTTTTCTGCTTTACTTTCCTTGTTTAAGGTGAGCTACTCTTCGCGGAATATTTATTTTGAAATGGAGGATTGTTAGGCTTCTGAAAATATTTATAAAAATATATACAGTCATGGCCCGTTATAACACCACTTGTTTTATTGCCAACCTCATTTTCCGCCATAACATTTGTTTGCAATGATCTTTTTTTATAGAAAACTACCTGGATAATAACGCCAACTTCAGTATACCGCTAGAATTTGACTGAAACAAGCAACGGCGTTATGTTTGGGTTTGACAGTATCTTGTCATATTGTACATTATTTTACTGAGCATTTGACGAAGGAAATTGTTTGGTTTATCCGTTTCACACGACCATATCCGCCTCATCCCGTATCAGTAACTAAGCAACTGTACGCGTCATGGGTTGCAATGAGATTATATATCACATACATGTTACCTGTGTGTTTAGAACGAAACGTCATTTCTTGTTTCGTCAGGCCATGTATTGCATCTTTGTGTGGTCATGAGTTTGAAATCGGGGAGATTTTAACTTCCGAACATTGGCTAACTAGGGCATATTGCTTCTCGTTTTAGTCAGCAAAAGGCGTGGGAAGTTTATATCTTTTCTGAGATATTTCTTCAGATCTAGACCAAGTAAAGACGAACTCATGCAGACTGGGATTTTGAGGTTTGTGGACATTGAATTCTTTTTAGTTATTGCATAATGTATGGCGTGAAGCTTTCCTTCAACTTACGTAGCTTATATTTTCGAAAATTGTCTGCACACTGTCTGTCTCGTTTATTTGAATGTTTTTTTTTTCGTAATTTTTAAATCATGAATTTTGCGCACAATTTGATTCTGTAGCCTAAAGTTGCTCAAAAATGCTTTTTGTATATGTTTGTATCAGGCAACAAGCAGCAAGTCTTGGAAACTTTCTGATCGAAGGAAGTTACCCCCAACAAGCTTTGTTATCATAAACAATAGTATTCTGTTTTTAAACTTATAAAGAGTTTTTATAATTTTTGCAACAGGTAAAACTGTGAACGACTTCGTGATTAAAAATATTGAAAAATAGATATAATTATTATTTCAAATTGCTGCAAACCTTTTTCCGTGACCGTTTACATAAAATGTGAGTGCAATTCTTTTTAATTAAAAAAAGAAAAAGATTTGATTACAGAAAATAAAAGTTTACATAAAATAATTTTTCCGTGACTGTTTTCATAAAATCATATTTTGGAAATATAATTCTAACTGCATTACATTTTTAAAAAATGCACGATTGTTTACATGAATTTATAGAATCTTAAATCTATTTGTAACTTCAAAACACTAAAAGCTGTAAGAAGATTATTTTTTAATAAAGACCACCTTCAATTTGTAATGCCTTTGTTGGTTTCCTGGGTTATTTGCTGGAGGAAGTCATCCACTGTCGAAAATGTATTGCTATTTAATGATGTTGTCACGCATACATTGAAAGTACGGCTCTTGGTTTCAGACGTTTTTCATGTTTGAAATTGTAAAACAAAATTTATCCAGGCAGGCGGTGGATTGTGGTTATTGGTTAATGTACCATTAATTTTTTTCGTTTTCTTGTGAAGTTTATCCATGGTTTATTTTAATTTTATGTTATTCAACTAGCTTAAATCTTACCATATTTCAAGACTTATATCATATAAGATATCACATATATACATCATACCATTTCAAGACATACAATCCAAGAAATCTAATGTACCTATCTAATGTACTCTGTAGGGTGGACTTGCTCTAAGTTTATTTCGTTAAATCAGTAAGAAAATTTAAGTAAAATAGAAAATGCGTTCCTGCGGAGGAAAGATTTTCCCTGCCGGGTGACCCATAAAAATGTTCAATCACACTTAAGTACAAAATCGTACAAATTTGATTTTGTTGCCAATCTTACCCCAATTTCGCTTATTTCTGCGCAATTATATAGAGGAAGGGTAGGAATATTTGTCACAATATTGAAAATTTTATTGATGCTTTATACTCAGTGAAATGTACCTTTTTATGGATACGGGTATGTGCCTTCCGATATTATTACTCCCCTCCGATATTATTCCGATATTATATTATTACTACCTTCCGATATTATTCCGATATTATATTATTACTACCTTCTGATATTATTCCGATATTATATTATTACTCCCCTCTGATATTATTCCGATATTATATTATTACTACCTTCCGATATTATTCCGATATTATATTATTACTACCTTCCGATATTATTCCGATGTTATATTATTACTACCTTCCGATATCATTCCGATATTATTACTACCTTCCGATAAGGGTGGACTTGTCCTGGGTTTGTTTCGTTGGGTGCCTCCGCAGATCTGTAACGGACTTTCAGCCTACATACAGTAACTATATGGTTATGGTTATAGTTGTAGTTATAGTTATAGTTATCAGTGTGCTTCAAATTTTGTTTTCGAAGAACGCCGAATTTCTCTAGTTTAATGCTTTTAATATCGTAAAAAATTTAACTCTAGATCGCCATAACGCATCTCCACAAATTCGCAAAAGGAAGCAAAATAGTGGCAACAAAATTGAATCTTGACGATTATATAAACTTATGTGCCTTCTTTTGGGTCACCTTGTCGGTGTAATATGCTTATGTTATTGTTTAAAACACTCAGTACAATTCTTTAATAGTTTTATTTTTTTCAATAGATCAATTATTTATATAACCAGAATAAAGCCGAATTGTTCAACTATTGCGAAAAACAGTTAAACATTTTTAATGCAGCCATGTTTTCATTATTTAGGAAGATATCAGTAATATCATAATGATCATGATATCTTTTCATCGAATTATTCTTTCTGTGAAATGACATTGTTTAAAAAACCCACAGCGGAATTAATTGGAAGTTTTGAAGTCACAAGCGAAATTTTGATTAAAATTTTTCACCGGCCGTTCAAATGTTTAGGTCATTTAGCCATCCAAATGTTTATTATCTTCCGCACCCTACCATGCAAACATTTGGCCGTTTATGCCCGTTTACACTGGGCGTTTCTTTCTCACAGACATACCCATAAAGGCAGTTAGCGTGGAGAAAAATGATGATAGTCGACTTCGAATATAGCCACACCAGTTGTTTCGTGCAAAGATGTGACTGTAAACGAGATGTGACTGTAAGCGAAGTGTGATTGTGAGCAGAGGTTGAGACGATAGTTGTGTTCATTTGGGAAGATATATATGAAAGTGACTGTAACTGGCAATGTAACTTAAAGTGGAATCGACTGTGTAAATTAAGGTTGAAATAGCGACAAGCGTCAAAAACTCGTTGTCCAACTTTTTGGTTGAGAAAGCTTTTAAATGGTCCCCATTCAAAGTTTGGCCGGCCTAGTTGTGAAGAATGTCACTTTCGTAGGTGGTCGGCTATTCGCGTACAATACTGTTCGATTATATTGATTAGCTCCGTGTAAACGGAAGGCCTAGGTGTTCTGCCCCTGCCTTTAAACATGTTATGTACTCGAATATAAACACTCTGTGATACTCATATTAATCGTATTGTATGCCATAGTTTAGTTTCTATGCAAGTATAACTCGAACATGGCGTGTTTAATAACCGCTCATTTTAAATATAACAAACAGATTCAAAACGTTCTGAAGATTATCCACTCGTACTCGTGCGAATTGGTTTGTTCGCGCTCGGTTCACTTCAATTTTGTTGTTAGCAATAGAATGGGTATAAGTATCTAAGATTTCATTGTCTTTGCTGTTTATTGGGTATTTAATCACAACGCCACATTTCTACAAAAGTACAAAGCTCCCTCCATTGCTACACTTCAACGTGGATTTAACTTATCTGGTGATCATTTTGTCTTTTTTGTTGCAGGGAGCGCACCTTTGGGTGTGATTTAGGAGAACATCTCGCGGGAACTGGAAGAGAAAGTAAGCATGCTTGTATACTTTTGCTCTCTATTCACTGGTATAGCATTACATTGCATAGCATTAGTATTTCTTTAGGAGACAGGGTTATTAATTTCATCCCCTGAAGGATAGTCATATTACCTATTAGTAAACAAGTTAAAATGCCATTATTTCATGTTTGTATTGCTTTAGCTTGAAATCAGCGAGGCTAAAAATTTCAGATTGTGCTCAAAACGACGTCGGAATGGCAAACTTAGAGTTTGAGATAATCCAGTCAGGTTAACCTGTCAAAAACTGGAATTTAAAATTGCCCTTATTCGTGAGCTTTTAAGTCAATTTAAAGGAACCCCACCTATTTGCAGTTCATGAAATTAAAACAACCTGCTTCCTCCTTTATCGCCTTAGGAGTTTTATCAGTGAAACTTTTAAAATTTTGAACTCCCAAGTTTCCATTAAAGCAAGCATGTTGTTTTAATGTAAAAACTTTCACTGGAAATAAATGATGTTTTCTCAAATTAACCCTAAAAGCTCAAGGGTTAGGGAAATTTTAATTTCAAGCTTTGGACTAGTAGACACGGTCGCAGATGGCTGCATGATATTCCAAATTCTATGTTTGCTTTTCAGACGTCGTTTTGTGTACAATTTGAGATTCGTAGCCTCACGGATTTTAACCCTGTCACGCCCGGATTTATTTCCATTTTACAGGAAAATTCCATCAAAATTTCATTTTACAGGGGGTAGCACTTGCAAACCAACTTAATTCAAGAGATAAACTTGTGTTGAAATATCTGAAATTTATATAAAGTTACGTCTGTATTTACCTCCTGGAAATACGACGCTTTACGTTATTTGGCAATGGACCATATGGTCGTTCCCGGATGAAAGAGTTAATCTACAGTCCGGCAAACGGGGATAGATTTTGTGATAACCCGGTATATTTAAATTTAATTCTGTATATAATTAATTCGCGTTAATAATTTCATCCCAGAACGGATTGACAATTATATGTCCTGTTGATAAACTGCCTAAAACGTCAGAAAATTTTCATAGGTAAATTCAGACATCATCGTTCACTTATTTTGGAGATTCTTGGGGTTTAAATATGAATTTATCTATCCCATTTATTTGTTTGTCTTATGTATGAACGTACTCTTTTACTACCCAAAGAAGAAAGCGAGCAAATCATATACAAACCATCAAATACATATTCCACATTGAAAATATATACTTTTTCTTGTTTTTGTAGTTCCTTTGGTGCTTGACATGTGTAGTTTTGTCATTGAGGAATATGGAATTGTGGATGGTATTTATAGATTATCTGGTATCACTTCAAATATGCAAAGGCTCAGGTACAATTTTTATTTTGAATATTATTTTGACCGACTGAAATAGGAAATTGTTAAATTTGCATTTGGATTCATTTTTAAAACATTTCAAGTTTTTGATAGACGACACAAAACATCAAAATAATCCAAGCACAGGCATTGGAACTTAGTTGGCTTTAGATTAAATAAATTGGACATTATTCGGAATTTTGTTTCGCACATTCTACCGGGTGACCCAAAGAAATGTTCTGACGTTTGAAAAATCACCAAAATTCAAATGTGTCACGAATCAAGCTCGTGTTGATGTTGCCATATACAAGAGGGGCTAATCTAATTGCTGCAATGTCAGAAATTTCACAAGCACATTACAAGGTTTTGAAATGTATAGCTCAAAATTAGGTTTTTTAAGTCGAAACTACTTTCTAAAATTAATTTGGTCCTACTCACGTTAGCAGAAAACCAAATTTTTTGAATTCGTAAAGAAATCAAATTTTGATTATTTTTCAAACGTCAGAACTTATTGTTGGGTCACCTGGTTGACATGTCTCAGTACATTTCACCAAATGTGAATTTTGTAAAGCACGAGATTCAGGTTACGATCGTAGTTTTGCAGAATCTTGAACTTTAAGGTGTGGAATTCTTCAAAAAAATTGAAGGATTCCTTCAAAACAATAAGGTGTGGAACAACGGTCCACAATAAGGTGTGGAACAACGGTCCACAATAAGGTGTGGAATCCTTCAAAAATATAGACCATCTTTTTCGGAATGGTCTATTGCAAATTGCTTTATTTCCTACTGCTTGACTTCTTTTTAGATACTCTCGTTGTACTTTTCTTGAAATTGATTTTTAGGCTTGCATTTGACAACGAAGAACCACCTAATTTGAACGACAACAAATATCTACATGACATCCATTGCATTTCGTCATTACTCAAAACGTATTTTAGGTAAGTGTTTTAATTCATGTAAAATTTTCATGTTAGTTTGGTAACACATGAAATTGTACAATCGTTTGTTTTGCGGCAAATAAAACGATCTTGGTAATACAAGCTTTCGAGCATAACAAATATAATTTGTATTATAGACTTTCCTTTGCAAGTTTATTTTAATTCATTTACAATTTTAATGGTAGCTTAGCTACTTGTATAATATTATCAGGGGCTATACTTGCATAATGGAGATCGTAAAATATGTTATAGGCCCTTTTTGCAAAAATACATCGCCTTTTTGCTTTGCTAGCCACACCCTGAACTGTTTGCTTTTCACCCTGCAATTTTGATGCCAGACCGCCCCTGATTGTTATTTCTTTTGTATATGCAATGTCATCGTGTTATTCTTATTCTCATTTAAATGTTCAGCAATGTTTTACATTAGCTGTGGCTTATTCGCTGCTTTTTATTTTAACAGAGAACTTCCAAATCCTTTGCTTACTTATGAACTATACGATAAATTTATGGTAAGACTGAGTTTGTTTTCAGAAAAATACTTACACGTCTTTCTGTGCCTCTCCATTTACATTACAATTTCAGAATTTGATGAATATTGTTTTCTTTGTTGAATTTTCTGAAATTGTCTGTAAAGAGTTCCTGTTGTGTTTTCTCAGCAACACTACTAACAAACGTTAACACAATTTAAACCTTAAGTAAAAGCCACAAAATATACTTACTACTGCATGTTGTGTAAAAAATGTTTTTAGTTTTGATCATACATTTCACATCTCGACTGTCTGTTATCTTGAACAGTCTTCATTTCGAAAAAAGCTTCATTTCCCCGCGCTAGGCTTCCTTATGAGGCAATGCCGGTTAATTCGAACTTTCTCTATCTAGACCAGATTTCAATTTCCCGTAAGAGTTCGAGATAGCGGATGTCAACATTATTTATAATTTTTGTAACCAGTAATAGTTGTAAATAGCACTTATGTTGTGATTTAGTTTTCTCTTTACATTTAAATAATTTCAGTTTATTTTTTTGTATGCATTTTGGGGTAATTGATTTCTTAATTTTGTTGAATTGGGATATTATTTTGTTCAGGCGGCAATGCGAAAAACTGACGATACTGATCGAACGGTTGCTTTTCATCACGCCATTCAACGTCTTCCTCCTCCACATTACAGGTACATTTCATCAGAAATCTTGTCACAAAAGGCTTCGCATGATTTTGTCTTATCAAAAGAACACTGTTTTAATATTACTATATATATATTTGATATTATTGATTTCATCTTGATATTACTGTTTTGCTGACCTTGTAAAGAAATTATTATCTTGTTTTATCATTCTCATGTGAAAAAGTTACTTGGCTTTATTGCGTAAAAGATACCAACTGCACGGATATTTCTTATTATTTAATTTTTGGCATCCAGACATTGATATATATTCAGTCCATTGTTGCTTGTGTTTCCTAGGCGGCTTTACTCTCTGTGTCTATTTAGCTATTTAACAATTTGCCAAAATTCTTTGAACAGAACACTTGAATGTCTGCTGCGTCATCTCGAAAAATGCGCTTCTTTCAGCAACGTGACGAGTATGAACGAAAAGAACCTTGCTATTGTTTGGGCACCTAACCTATTGCGGTAATTTTATGATTGATCTAGATTTAATTTGCAATATTAGCTGCACAAACAAGGGCAGATTTTGTAACAGTAATGAAATTGACACGCCAATTTCAAAGCGATTAGCCAATCAAGACAAAGCGAATTCTATCAGCAGAAAATCAAAACATGGCTTTGTTTGTTATGATTTTCTGCTCGAGAGAATTCGCTTTGTCTTCGATGGCTAATCGCTTCGAATTTGGCGTGTCAATCTCACTATTGTTACAAAATCTGCCCTTGTCAGTTGCATATCCTTTCGCTTTGTGCACACTTGTGTACTTCGTTTTCATTTTAATACGTTTTAGGTGCTGAAACGTTTTGATACCACTTCGTTTTAGATTTATTACAGGAGCCCTTGTTTCCTTGCGTTCTTTGATTTGCTGACGCCACTCAGGTCAATAAGTCAAATTATCAACGAAGGCTGGGAAATAAGGAATCTCATAGTAGGTCTACTCCGTTTTCGTATCAGAACGAATAAAAGGCTGCTGTTCACGCTTCGTCTCAGAAAACAATGCCTAAATATTTTGCTAGCAATACCTGTTGCTAGCGTTTTAAAAGTCTCCTTTTTGATGTTCACATTCTTAGGGGCTAGTCATTTATAACTTCGGGGACCGGGGCGGGTTGGAATTTCTAAACTGTTAAAAACATTTCGTAGCCCTGAAAATTTGTCCTATAAATTTTGACGCCCCCATCAATAAATTAGAAAAAACATTTATTACAGTGTGAAGTAAATTCTTTGCATACAGTTATTTGCACTTGTTGCCTTCTAGTTCACTTTGTTGGTACTTGGTATTTTTCCCAAAGTTTGTTTTAAAATTTCGCACCACATAAAAAGCTTTCATAAATGTTTTACCCCCTCTTTTTAGCTGTTAAGGTTTTCTTACTCCTGCAGAATCTATTCCGCCGGATATAAATGACTGGCCCCTAAAAGCTTTGCGTTTTTCAAAATTCATTTTCAATTCGCTGCAATTAAGCTCCATTTTCGTACCTTTATTGCGAACGAAAAATCAGAAACAGGGTGAAATTAATCCTTTTTATGTGCGCGAGGTAGTGTGATGAGCTCGGGGTCTTGGTAAAATATATTTTGTGGGTAAATGCTGGCAAGAAACTGGTTGAAATGTTTGTGCGGTGACAGGAAGAAAACTACTGAGTTCTTTGTGGCAAATAGTACTGTAAAATATTCTCGAAAAGTCATTTTAGATTTTGATAATTTAATATGACCTAGAAAGGAATATCAACTATTTAAAATTATTTTTTATTTGAAATATTGATAATTCATTTAATATTCGGCTTTTTGTTAGTCATCCGCCATATTGAAATGTTTATACATTTTATGGACAAGTTAATTCTCGGTGAGTGAAATAGTAAACGAACTTTTTTCTCTCTTGCTTTTGTGTAAATATCGTCATACAACGTTAACGTTTTCCAATTTATTTTCAGACCGAATGTGAAAGATCCTGGTGGTGCTGCCCTTTTAGACATCAGAAATCAAGCAATTATTGTTGAGTACTTGTTGAAGAATGTTGGCATTTTCTTTGACAAGAACTTGGCGTCAGCAGCCATTGCATTTTATCCTGAAACCGAAGATGTAATTTTGCCTGCAGATGAAAATGGTATTTGTCATTTTTTGTTACATACATTTTTGTTTTGATTTCATTGACAGAAAAGCTGTTCTAATTTATGTATAAAGTTCAGGAGAGCATTTCAACAGGAAAATATGCCTTTGCTCTCTCATTGCGTTGTTTGAGCTGACACTCTACCGTTCTCTTTAATATGTTTGTATGATAAGCCCACATAGTGTTAATAATATTAAAACATGAATGAATTACGACACCGCAGAATAGAAAGACATTTCATAATGTTCTGAGCATATATTCTTCATCTAGCGTAAATAGGCCATGAAATGCAAGTTTTTCGTTGCGTAGGATATGTCTGATGCAGTAATCAAACTTCACGAGAAAATCGAAATCTATTTGACGGAGATGTAAAAATAAAAAGCCTTCCACATAAAACTTGTAAGCGTCAGAATAAAGCATATTCAGTATTTTTCTTAAATTAACATATCATTCAAGCACTGTAAATTTTATCGGCGTTTGTACTGCACTTCAAAATCAATTTTTTGAAGATTTAATGTAATTTCGACAATGTAATTTAGCCTTTTTATAATTCGCCATATTTCCAACAGTCCCTCTTCTTCGTTTTATATAATTTGTCATAATATTTATCTAAGTCAATGTAATATTGCTGTAAGTTCATTGACTCTGGCCTAAGCGGTGATTGATACTGACACGCTTTACGCGTGATAACGCTAGATCAAAATATTATTTGAAAGAAATATTTTTCATTTTTTACTTTCAAATTTTCTTAAATAGCAGAGTTCTCAGAAACATAAATTTTCATGAACTTGCAGGGAAAACATTTGCTGTTGAACTGATAACTACCACTGGATAATTGAGAAATGGGAAGATTGGAGTTTTGCTACAGAGCCTTTTTTTCTCATTTTTATCTTCTCATTTTCTTTAAAGGACACACAAAGGACTTTGTGCTGGACCGCACATACTTAGAAAAAATTGGAACCTCTCCACCGAAGTTGATCTCATTGACTGAAGCAAGAGCGAGGTTAAAGGAAAACAACAAGATCTGTGAGTCAGAGCAAAATGGCGAAAGAGGTAAGGCAGACTTTTTTGTGTATACTTTATGGTACTTATGGTATAGAAGACGATTTTGGTGTAATGGTAAATTAGGGTGCTTAAAATTTGTAAGTAATTATGGGCAAAAATAATACCTTGTATCCTGCAAACTTAGACTATTTGACATATTGTTCTCTTCATCACAAATCAAGCACGAATATATTTACAAATTAAAAGGTTCATTTATTCATCGATATAGATGCATCGTAAAACTACTCTCCTCTGCAACTAATTCCTGGTTGGTCCGTAGTTCCTGGTCCGTAATTTAGGGGAGACGAAAAGAAAGGATGGAAAGAATCCTTTTTCGCAGAAGTCTTCCTTCTTCCTGTTCCCTCATTTCTTGACCAAAAAAAACCTCTTGGAGGAATTATATTTGGAAAACATTGCAAATGGAATTTTGTTAAATATCTGTTTTAGGTATCTTCATACGAGTTTATTTCTTAAATCGATTGTGCTACCCTCTGAAGTATAAAAACATTTACAGGATTTGATTGTTAATTTTGAATAAACCCGGGCATAATGGTTTGACAATTATTAATATTTGTTTGGAGCACAGAGATCTTCATCATTTTATGCCGTAGTTATTCTTGAATTCATATCGAATTTATTGTGTGTTTGTGCATATGCTTGAATTTCGTAGTTATTTAAGGCCATGGTTTTGACAAATAAACCAAAAGCATATCGGTTTGTTAAACAAAGAACATTTTGCATAACAAAGGATTTTTCTCTTCGATTTCTCTCATTCCGCCTGTCTTACATTCCGTTTTTTTATTTTTGTCACAACACGGAATGTAGGACAGGTAGATAAAAAAAGTGCCAAAGTAATTAAATTGATTTTTACTTTTCCTGAAGCCCGTGCTATTTAGCAATAGGTTTCACACATTTAAACACCGTGGAGAAAAATAACAATAAACAAAGACACAAAATTTGCTGATTTCTAGTCATTTTGATTTTAATTGATTTGGTTGAGTACAATCGAAGGTGAACATTTCAGTTGTAGGATTTGATTCATTTATTTTGCAAACAATAAAACCAGGAAAATAAATTATTCAAGTTATAGGCTCTTCTCAGGGCAAAACGGTTAACATAGATGAAAAGAATGTTGTTTTATTAAATAGAACGCTTTAAAATTCGCTGAATTTTAGCGCACTCACACTTATTATTCAATTAAATCTTTCGTATATTATTTCAGTAGACAAACCACGTCGGAAATCAAGACCACCATCCAACCCAACAATTCCAGCATCCATTCCAATATCACCTGGACCGAGTCTTTTGTCGTTAGAAGAAGCTCAGGCTCGCAGCAAGGTCAAAGGACAAAAGCTCCTTCGGCGAGGGTCAGTTGATTTTATTCAGATACAATCAAGGATTGACGAAGGCAGCCAATGCGAGATCACTCCAAAGAAAAGAAGCTGGAAAGGTTTGTTCTCGCGGAATAAGAGCTTTAGTAATGACTTAGATTCATTTGGAGACGAGAGTAAAGCACGTTCGCTGTCAGCATTCAAGCGGAAAGGGTACGATTTCACAAATAATTCGGGGATGTCTACGCCAAGGTCGCAAAGTAGCTTTAATTTACGAGAAATTGAGTCACATCCTGTTGTCGAACGTCCTACCCAAATTAAGAAAGGGAGGAAAAAGAAGCTTGAGATTTCATCTCCACTTGGCCTAAAAACATCGAGTTTTGTGAGCTACGTTGGAGGAATGAACGAATTGGAAAGGACAAGCACAGCACCTGAGCTTGATTTACGAAACATTGCGAAATCTGCGAGAGCTAAGGTGTTTATGAAATCGCAATCATTTGATGTTGATGCGCATGTGGAAAAAACTGAAGAGGAGAAGCAAGTGACTAAAGAATATATACCAACTTTAGAGGTAATAAATGATGTCAGCATTGACACACAGATCGGTTGTAAAAGTAGGAGCAATACTGGGAAATCTGCGTCTGATATACAAATTGTTGAGGATGCGAAAACGCAAATTGACAATGATAGTACAGCGGATGTGAACAAAAGGACATCGAATGGCGCAAACAGACAAGAATTAAATTTAGAAGAACTAGACAGATTAGTCGTTACGTGCTCGAGCAGGTTGAGTGACGAATCTGTTTCGCCCGTTGACGAGAAAACGATCCGAAACTCAATGTGGATTGAAAGATACGATGAAATTGCGAGGACGTGTTCAAGCGCAGCAAGCATTACGAACAAAGAAAATGACGCCTGCAAGGAAAATTCGATTGTTGGCGAAAAAGAAAATATTGATGATAATTCAAAATTAAAAAAAGACGACTTAAAGTCTCCGCGTGCACGGCAGCCGGAAGAAATTCGAGACTCGATACTGAGTCGAGGTAGTCGCGAACTGCAGTGCATCAGTAAATACGGGCGACATTTTACGATTGGTAAAAGATCGCAGTCTGTGGACATACCGGATGATCGTTTTGAAATGGATAAGCGTGCATCGTGCTTATCGGATGGCGGGCTACCAAGGACTGCGGGTGAACTTAACCGTTGTGTGGATTGGGTTCCTGTTATGCAACGATCTTTGAGCTCGGTTTCAGACTACAAATGTACGTCACCAATAACATTCCCAATCAGTATTAAGGACAAAGAAAAATGTGGTCAAATCTCGCGAAAGGAATGGACGGGCAGGCCGTTTTCAAGTTACGATAATTACCCAATCGCACAGTCCGAACAGGTGGCTTGCGACGATCCAGATTTTAAAAACAGAAATCGGCCCTCGTTTTATGATAATTTATTATAGCCAGATATGAATAGAATAATCATAATTTAGTTTATCTTCTCGAAACAACAATTTGACAAATTGTTTGTGTCCGTTGGAAAATGGTATCATGGGCAGAATTTAATTAGAAAATGGACAAACGTTTTCTGAGGACTATCAGACCATGAGGACTATCAGACCAAGAAGCCGTGTATAAGAATCTAGGAATTTCCAGTACGGTTCTTCATAAAAATGCAAATTTATAGGTGTTTATATCATGGGGCGTGAAAGTATAAAAATGCAAAACAAGCACTTGGCATGTTTTTTTACAATTTTTGAATTGGTTTTTTGAGAAAAATATCTCTAATTTTCAGGCTCTATGTTCTTTAAAAATTATTATCATTAATAAATGATCATGCCATCTTCGATCGATGTATCTGCCACTCACAGACTATGTGAATGGTATGTGGATGACTCACCGATCCACAGAAGTGTATACACAAGATAGGTAATTTTATATAGCAGAGGGAATTGGAAAAACGAAGATCAATGAAAATTGAAAATCATCTCAGAATCGCTCGCAGGCACAATCGGTGAGGCCCGCTATTATATTGTATTTTGCGATTCTTGTATTTGTTTTGTTTCACCGGGAAACTGTCGTACACATGTGTAATGAAATATTAAAGGCAGAAAGGTCATAAATGTAAAGATTTGGTAAAAATGCAACAAAACACGTATACCGGTTTTTTGTGCATTGGAAATGAATTAATATTTCGTTGAAAATTTTATAGAATTTCATACAAAATCAAAGTTTCTCAAATAATACGAGTTTATTGTTCACAAAAAATACTTCCGTCACATTTTTGCGTCCACAAGAAATAGGTGCATCTTTTGTATTAATTCAACTTACAACTATACAGTTGAGTTTAAACGTTTCCTTGATATAAGCCTTTAAATTGTGTTTCATTCTCATAGTTTCCTTGAAGATTTTTCCCTCGTGAAAGTGGATATGAAAGTTAATAAATTCGTTGGACACTGGATGATTTTTCGATCTTTGATTGCTTTTCTGTTATACTAATTCTTTGTTTCAGCCATATATCGTTCAAATATATTATTCCGTATGTCCCAAAAAGAAGGTAACAGCTTTGATCAAGGCTAGCAGTGCGAGTTTAACTCATATTTATTCAAAACAGTTTTTTAAATAATTATTGGTAGTCAACTTAAAAATTGATACATAGTTTGTTATCGTTTGTGCATCGAGAGTCGAGATATTAATTCTGAAAATTCAAATTTGCTTCCAACTCAAAACCGGAGGTCTAGATTTTCGTCTAAACTTTGTCTTTGGATCTCCTAAATCATAGCGTTTTACGAAATGAATTTAATGGTGCTTGGAAACACACTCCGAATTTTTATGTTTGAGTTGACTATAGAGGATTACTTAAAACATTATTTTTGGCCGATTTGAGCGATATTCTCAGCACTAGCCTTAATCAAACCTGTTTTCGTATTTCTGGGACACCCGGTACGCATCGTATTTTCACGCGTTACTCATTCCCTTGCCTTGATTTATTTACAGTTGTGTGTACATGCTTTCAAAGTGAACACGGGGGGATTTTGTATTTGGTCCAGCTGTGATTTTCTATTCTTTTCAAGATTATCCAATCACGCAAAGAAACTTGATCACATGTTCATCATGAATATTGTGAATTCATTGGCAATACACAAAATGTAAACAAAGGAACTGATGATTGAAATACAAATTCTCTTTTGATTTGGAAACGTAGTGGGGTCTGCATGGGTGAGATAGGTAGGATGGATAAAGCATACAATGTTCATAATTGCCACCAAAACCTGATTTACAAATATAATATCTTGAGCTATGACCATTGGAGCTACCAAGTTCGATATTCATTGTGCATGTTGATTCGCCACCATATGCCATTTTAATATTTTGCACTGCTTATCTTACCGCCAGCATACCATCTTACTCATGTAGGCCCCGTTTGAAAAGCAATCACTATTTATTATTGAATATTTTATCATTGACATTGAAGAAAATTTAATTATGTTTGTTGTTGTATTTTTGTTTTACAAAACATTTTTATGTTATTTGATTTAATTGCCTTAAAACCAAAAATTACCTTGAACCACTCTCTTTTAAATTCCTTTTCTTCATTTATGCCCCATTTTAACACGATTTACTTGCAATAAAATGAATAATTATTTTAAACTTTGACCGGCTGTTCAAATCTGAGCACAATATCTTTGTTGTTTTCAAAACTTTTGGAATTTTGCCAGGAAGACGGTCAATAAATATCAAAGGCCTCTGCACTCTTGGGAATCGCTCTTTTGTTTTGCGAACTTGGCTGACCGCACATTTGTGCTGACTGCACACCTGTAAAATTTTGCTGAAAACAGTTGACAAAATTTATCGTTCTGTTCGAATTTCGAAACATGCAAATCAAGCATCTTCAGCGTATAGTAAATTTTAAACTTATTTTCGCTTTTCTATGATGATGTGGTCAAGCGAAGGCTGCAATTTCTATTGGGACAAAGTCCTCGTCTTCAATTCTGATCAATTGTGTCATAAAATTGTTAACAATATTTGAAACCCAAATGTGCCAAATGTGTACTTGTTTTGAGCCAGAAATGATTTTGAGAACTGACCGCAGGAGTCTTGTGTATTTCCATGTTATTAATTTCAGATTTAGTTTAGATACCATGATTGCTGCTGGTTTGGTTTAGATTCTTCTGTTTTAACAATTCCAAGCTTTCTTTGCATGTCTAATTTTTATATCGTGCTAATTTATTATTATTTAAATCTGTTATTCATCCGTTCGTTTGATTGTATGTAACCAACTGAAGTTATTATTGGGCAACGTTATTGTACAGCAGGGTAATTCGGTATATAGGATTTAGATTTACAATTACAGCTATTATTGATATCAATTTGAAGAAAATTTTGTTTTGTTAAATCTGTTCTTTTTGAATTGATATTACGGAATTTGTATGTCGTTGACCGAAAAGAAATGTTTATCGCAAGTAATTTCAATCTTCCCAATTTGCAATTTTTTCGGCTATCTTCAAAGGCCTTAAAGTGCCTCTTCGCTAAAACATTTTGGTGAAAAGGCACTTAAAGTTTTTCCGTACATCAAAGCTGTCGCAGAAAACAAAAAACTAAGTCTAACAGTTTATCAGTAAAAAAAAGCCATGTTACTGCGGCGTAGAGAAGTAATGTTTTCTTCTAATTCTCCTCCGCAGTTTCTTCTCTTTCGCAGTTTCTTCTGAGCTTATTTTTATTATAAACGGAACGGAAAAGACTCTAATCAAGTGTAGTATGTCAAGACGTAGTGGACAAAATGTGGTCGAAAAATAAAAACATGTTGAAGATTAAAAAATTGGTCCGAGATTTTTAAAAAGTGTCCAATATTCATAAAAAGTGTCTGAGATTTGTAAAAAGTGTAATTTGTTTTATTCAGAATAAGATTTATTCAGAATTTATAAAAATGTCCCAGATTTTGAAAGTGTTTGAAATTCTAAAGTAAAAATTTAAAAACTAGACTTTTGGAAACGCAAAAGCTTGGGCTATAAAAACAAAAAGTTAAAAAAGCTAAAAAAATAGAGGAATTTTCTGCATGAATTTTCCGTCTCACTGCATCTTTGAACGCTTTATAAAACGGAAACCACGACTTGGCTTACATTACAATGCAGTATATGGAAAGGCGCCGGGGTCAAAAATGTGGCATAGTGGTGTTTCACAGGTTACCACTAGAGGCGTTGTCATAATCTCGTTTCCATTTATTTCACCAGGGATCTCAGAGAGCACATGTGGGTAATCTCGTTTCCAAATAGTAATTATTATTCCGAATCCAAGCAAATACCGGGCAATAAATCAAAAAGGCTGGGAAAAGAAAAAATTATGGAAAATATCTAAAACATTTATTGTAAACAGAGAGGGTTGAAAACAATTAAATTTCGCTGCGGTCATTGACAGATTAAAAGCGCAAAATGACAAAATGCAAACGAAATGCATGAAAAATACAAAAAAAGATAAAATTATATTTTATTTTATTTTCTTCATTTATTTGTATTTTTTTATTTCTATTTAATCTTTGTTGCAGAGTTAGTAATATCCATTCATGAAAACTTATAATAGAGAAAAACAAACAAATAAATTTATTTTCTACTTTTAATTTAGATTAAAATTTTGACCCCGACACCGCTCCATAAAAGCGATTATAGGCGTTTTGAAGGCATCGATCTGCGGTCGGAGAACAAAACGAATTTCGACAACATTGAAGAGGAATACCGTCGGAAGCTGTTCCAGATTGGGGGGCTTATTGTTCTCAGAAAAATAAAGAACGAAGGTTTAATTAATCAATTGTTTTGATTGACCATTGTTTTTTATATTACCCCTCTAAAATGGTAATGTGTTTTCATCGAAAAGAGGCATTTCCAAATTAGAAGTTTTTTGGCTAATATTGTAGGGCCTTACCTTTCTATTGAAAAGTGGAATTTCTGAATTAGAAGTCTTTGAGCTATAATGGTAAGATTGAAAGCAACGCTTTTCCAAAAAGGAAATTATTCAGCAAAAACGGTAAGGTTATTGCCTTGCTTTTTGCTGGAAAAGAGGCTTTTCCAAATAAAAGTTTCTGGGCTAAAATGATAAGGTTATGGCCTTACTTTTTAGCCGAAAGAGAGACATTGATAGATTGAACGTTTTTGGGCTCTTGTGGTAAGGTTAAACTAGAGGGGCAAGGATAGCGCATTGAAAGATCGAAAGGCCTTGTTTCCATAATTGTCCCCTGAGAAGTTTGTGATTAAAAAATAGAAATAAATAAATAAAAAGATAAAAGTGAACAAAAATGTCAATAATTTTTGTGTTGTTTGCGGAGGCAATAATGATAAATGGAAACATTTTTTTTCCTTTTTGTGAATGTTTTGCATGAAATGATGCTTGATCTTATGATTGAAAGTTTTAAGATTGTATGTGGTCTTAAGATCTGAGGATAAGTTATTCCATGATTTAGTCTCTAAATAGGACAAACATTTTTGGCCTAAGTTGGCCTTTGGCCTTTGAAAACCTTTTGCATCTAAGTGTGCTGTGTTTTTTTTAAATTTAAACAAAAACGAATACATTTATTTTGTGCTGTTTGAATTTTTTTGGATAGCCTGCAGTTTAGAACAGGATACCACGCAGAGCAAGCGTAATCAATATGAGGCCGGATAAGTGCACTAGAGATTAATCTTCGTAGCTTGTGGGTAAGGAGAGTTTGCTTTCTGTAGAGGAAAGCTAGTCTACCGTTTATTTTTCCTAATATTTTTGTTGCCATTGGCTCTCCAGAAAATGTTTCATCAAGTATGCATCCTAGGCATGTAACTTGAGGGTGCTGCTTAATTTCAATTTCATTTCTATTAATTTTACGTTTGTTTGCGCGGTTTTTTCTGGCGCGCAAAAAGAATACTTTTGATTTATCTTCGCTAAAGTGAATACTCAGCTTATTCTCTGCAAACCAGTCACGAAGAGAATTAATGTTCCTATTCAAGGTTTCTTCAATAGTTTGTATATTCTTATCTCTAAATATTAGACACGAACAATCAGCGTACAGAAGTAGGTCACAATATACTGCCTGTGGCATGTCGTTTATATATAGGAGGAATATTCTTGGTCCAAAAATTGAGCCTTGTATAACCCCACATGGCAGATTACCTGGATCAGAGTACTGTTCTCCTATGTTGGCCAGAAATGTTCGGTTTTGTAGGTAAGAATTAAACTACAGAATAGAATTATTATTAAAACCGAGGCAGGCAATCTTTTTTCAAGAAGGTTTTATGGTCTATCGTATCAAAAGCCTTTTGAAGGTCTAGCAGGATCATACCTGTGAGCATATTTTTTTAAACCTTTGAAGAATCTCATATTACTAAGCTGCCTATCTGCGGGAGCGGGAAATCCGTGTCCTTTTCCCAGCGAAACAAAAGGCGTCGCTCACCGCTGGTGCTCCTTTTTGAGCAAGCCCTCGCTCCCCCTCGAACTCCGGTTCTCTTTTTCCCTTCCTGCCTCTGCTGCTCGCCGGCAACGACCTCTTCGCTTTTCGACGTGTCTTTCTCGAAACTCCTGCCTCTGCTCCACGTCAAATGCTCTAGGCCGCCGTTGTTCTCTGCTGATCGCTTTCTTCTCGCTCAATTCCTCTGCTTCTAAATCGCTTTCTTCTCCATCCATCTGTGAACGCGCAGTTTTCCAGAACATTGCTTTATCGAAGAATGGCCTCCATCATACGGCTTGCCCTGCTGTCGCCACACACACAGTTCAGTTCTCTTCTACCACCAGCTTTCCATGACGAGAGCCTCAACCACGACGACGGAGAGCACAAACATGCGCGTGAGTGAATTCTATCTGTTTAACATTAACGTTT
>JAYJMH010043085.1:0-14748 GCA_036873815.1 Phacellophora camtschatica | reverse complement strand
GGGAAAAGGAGAGCCTGAGGACACGATGAATAAAAACATTTCCAATGATACCTAAATCTAGGTAGCAGGCTGTGATTTGTTGTTTCGTAGATTTGCTTAATTATTCACTGTTTAGATTCTCTCCTCTCCTCTCCTCCGCAGTTTCGAATATTTATTTTTTGAATATTTATTTTTTATTTTCGATTTTTTTTCGGACGGAGAGCCTGATCTGAGGCTAGTAAAAAATGTGCTGAAGGAAATCCTCATCATATAGCAAATTTTCCAATCTGGAATTCAATGACTTGTTACTATTTTCTTTTTATCTGTAAGGGAACTGCGAAACCTCATATTGTCTGAAAGAAAACAAAAAGAAGAGGAAGCTGAATTACTTGAAAAGATGGATCAAGAGCAAAGATCGTTTGAAAAAAGAAGAAAACTTGTAAATCAAGCCATTGTGAGTATAATACCACTCATCATATTTGGGGTGTTTTAAATTTTCATTTTGCTATCATCAGTTTAAAGAGAAACTGAAGAATATGTCTAAAACACAGGCCTCACTTCCACTCAGGATCTTTTATGCAAGAATAAAATAGTGTTGTTTAGGGGTATGATATAAATTTGAATATATTTCAGAGAGATTGTGTTGTTTTCATTAAATACTTTTGGAGATTCTCTTAAGGTGCTCAGGCATATTCATTTTATTTATTTATTTCAATAATTTTTCAAAATTTTGTTTAGCCAGTAAAATGTTGATTCAATACATATTAAATCATTTTTGTGGTTGTATTTCAGGAGGAAAGCAAAGATTTTATCACCAAAGAAAATCTTGATGAGAAAATAGAATTTGCATTGGAAAATGAAGTAAATTATAATTTTGCAATAACTCCTTTGGGAGAGAAGCTGCACTCAACAAAACCACCTGGAAACTTCAGTGATCTTGGGTGGCAAGGAGCAAGCCCTGCTGCATTCCAAGTTTCTGGTTTTAGATTTGGAGAATGGGATTTTCTTTTTGAAAAGAAATATGCAACAATAAAGGAAACAGAGATAGCGGATGATCAAAGCCATGAGGTGAAACCCCATGATACTGACCATCCAAATAACTAGTAAGATTAATGCTCTTTTTTGAATGTAAATAATTTCAGAGTTGACATAAAATTTGTCTGTATGCAGGCCACATCAAACTTGTTTAATTTTAATTTTATTACTATTGTTTGACAATATGAATAGTACATCTGAGAAGGTTTTTACTTTATTCAAAATGTGAGCCATCAAGGGTGATGTTGAATTGCTGCAAGGCTCATTTAATTTAATCAAACTTTTATTTATCAAAAGAAGCAAATTTACCTATTAGAGCTACTCTTCCTTTAAGTAAATATTGAAAATTAAAAAAATTAAAATGAAGCGCAGTGTCAAAAGAGCGAGTGAGACTGTGTAAAAACTGAGACTTGTCCAACCCAGCATATCAAAATAGCTCTTTGACAGAATTCTGTCAAAACCATCCCAGTATAAACAACATTTGAGCTATTTTGGAACTCCAAGTTGGACGAGTCTCAATTTTATCACATTCTCACTCCTTTGATGCTGAACTGCACTGCTGCATTTGCTCTCGTACATAAAACTGAGACTTCTAGCAAGTCAAGGGTGCTCTTTCTTTGCCGAAAGTTAATTGAAGTTTTTCAAAAAGAATAACACCACATTTCAGGCACCAATGTTGGAGATGTAATGTGCAAATTCAAAGTTACTGTTCTAACTTAGTTGTTGTTTATCTAATATTTGATTTTGGCAAAACAAAAATTGCTAACATCTCTCTTTGGGGTCAATCAATCTATCTTTTTAAGGCATGCCATACATAATATAAATCTAAATATATACAAATGATAAAACTGTCTCATTTGTTTTAACCAGTTTGTAGTTGAGTGCAGGTGTGCACGAAGTAAAACAATAGTACTAAACAACTTAGAAATCTCTGGTTTCTTAGTCGTTGGCAAAATGACTTTAAGTTCTAGTTTCTTGAAAGTTTATTTCTTGCTTGAACCAAAGCCTCCAAATCCCATCATTGCTGCTACATCAGTGTCCACATAGTCACCATCAATTTCTTCTGCTTTCCTTTTTCTCTCTTTTTTGTTGTCTTTCCTTCTTTGCTTTGCTTTTTCTTCCTTTTGAATAAAGAGAAAGCCATGTTAAAACAAATTGAATCAGGTTATTTTTGTTTTGATGGGGATAATTTCTATGGATCATAAGAGTTGAAAATTTGCATTAAGCCCCGGCCAAACGACTGGATTTTTCACTGGATTTTTTTCTGAACATTTGTCAAAATGTTGGACAATTTGCAGAGGTGTTGAGAGTTGTTGGGAGAAGGTGGCCAAACAACTGGATTTTGTTCACTGGATTTTTGCTGGATTTTTTATGAAATTTTGAAGTTCACTTTTTTATGAAATTTTGAACACAGTCGTCCGGATCTTCAAATTGAATGATATCTTCACGTTCTTCTTCGTAAGACAACATTTTTCTCTTTCCCACTTTCTCCAAGTCCATCTCGTAGGAAAAGTGCAGGAACAACAACAGAACCCAGATTCAGTAATACGCATGCGTGCGCTCAGCAATGTTGAGAAACCGGCCAAACGACTCAACACGACTCAACAACATCTCCGAACAATGGGAATTTAATCCTTTCCGTTACTTGTTCAGTAAAATTTTTGAAAGCGATCAAACTTCACTGAACAACGCTGGACAACGCTCAACACGTCTGGACAACTCTGGACAAGGTGGCCAGTGAAAAATCCAGTGAAAAATCTTTGTTGAGAAAAAAATCCAGTCTTTACATGTAACCAGTGAGTTTGCAGGTTGATACCATGGTTGTAAGCTGAGTCTAAGTTGTAAACTATTCTAAATAATATAGATAAATATTTTCTATTGCTAATTTTGATACATTTTTGTAAATAAATTTTTAATAGTATGGTTTTTATATTGTAATTAGTTTTATTTAATTTTACCTATTTATTTGAATTAGTGTTTTTATTAAAGGGCCCCTTGAAAATCAGCTTTGTTGAAGCCTAGTTGATTACAAACTTTAAATATATTTTAGATAGATACAAGGTCTCTGGATTGTATGATGTCTAAAGAATGAGTTGGATTGGTTACCACTCTGGGGCTCTGTTTGGATTTGCTACAGGCTTCCAGCCTTTTGCAAAATTGTACAACTATAATTATATATAACTAAAGAAAATTCATCTGGTCAGAATTTGTTTTCAATCTGTGTGCAAAGTTTCCAATCTGGGGTTCAGTCATTTTGGCAGATTTATTTTCTTCGATTTGTTTTCTTATATTTCATATTTTCTTATTTAATTTTAATGATTTAATCCTTCAGCTTCTTCTATTTATTATTTGTTTACCTCTGCCTTCAATTCTTTGACCCTTGATTCAAAGTCATAGTCTTCCTTTTTCTTGTCTTCTTCTTTTTTCCTTTTGTTTGATTCAAACCTTTGTTTGACTTGATCAAGGCTTGATCTTTCCACTCTCATGGACATGCCAAGGTTCCTTTGATGTTTTCGACCATTTATGTGGTCCAAAAAGTTGATCGAGTCTTTCACGACGCAATCGCAGACATTGCAATAATAGCCCCCTACATCTGATAGTGGGGTTGTTTTTGTTATGATAATATTTTTGCCCAATTTTGAGTTTAAGTCAATTGAATAGTCTCGAGCCTGCAGCATCTCTCGCTTCACTGGGCGATCATCTTTTTTGAGCCAATCATCTTCTTCGTCTTCTTCATCTACAAGCCGTTCTTTCGCTTTTTTCTCAAATTCTTCTTTGTCCCATGTCCTTCGATAGTTATCAAACTTACCCTCGGGGTTGTTGGAGCTGCTACTTGCCATTTTTCTGCAGAAAAACCGTCACGAACTTGGGAAAATGTAGAACCAACTTTGCCAGGGACATGAGGCGGCCTAATTTCTTTTTTTGTTATCAAAAACCAACCTCGGTTTCCTGAAGATACTAATTTAAAACGAGGCGATACCGCATAACCGTTGCGGCAGTACTTGCATCATCATTCCATCAATCAAGGCTGATTAACACTACTATTGATATGGATAAGAGAGAGAAAATTGATAAAATAAGGTTTTATGGTTCGTCATAATGCAAAAAACACAGACTGAAATTTGGACAAAATAAATACTAGAGGATTTTCAGGGGAACGAAAGGGAAGGGGGAACACTGGAAAGTATGACAGAGGCCCTGGAATGTTCTTGAACCGATGCTATGTGAACAGGTGGAAAGTTGCCTTTTGCCTGGCAATAATTTTGCTTTTGAGTTTGAAAAATTTTGAGTTTGAAAAATTTGTGAATCGAATAATTTTTGACTTTTTGAAAAGAAAAATAACATTTGATTGCACAATAAACGGATAGGCTAAGATTTTTTGTTTAATTCTTTTATTCACATGTTTCATAATCATGTTAACACAATAAAGCCACGAATTTTTCCATATACGGCAAACAATCGTTCTCAACAAAGAGCAATGCGAGCGATGATCCCACATTCTGTAGTCAATTATCGTCATGTGGAAACTTGAACACACTTATAAATTTGATTTGCCATATGTACTCAATGCAAGAAATGTTTGTCAACAATTTGCAGCAAATTTCTCCAGGTAGTTTTGGAGAACTGTTGCACAAATGTTTACTTGCTAATATTGCATGGACAAAAAGTTCATATCTTTGTCAACAGAAAACGGATGAAAATCTCATTAGATATAATAAAAGCCCCTTTGTTTGTGTTTTTTTGTTAATCTTTACGCCAAAGGAACACTAAGACAAAGAGCTGCCATGAGATAAAAGAGGTTCAGAGAAATTTGAATGGTAAACTATTTGATTGATGAGGTGTGCACGGGGGTACGTTGTAAAACTCTTCTTGCAGTTTGGATTTATTAAGTTTAATCAATTCACAATCGTTTAGTCAATTCACCCCTGACGTAAGTCAAAAGTCTTTTCAAAACCCTTTTAAATTTACACTTTTCCAGGGGGTCTTGGCACACAAACTTCGTACATTCTTCTTCATTGATTTATGGCTTTATATTGCTGAATGTCAAAAATGAAATATTTGTACGGAAATATTTCAGAAATCTGCGTATATTCTCTTGCAGTTTTCTATGATAGTTGAGCTTGTACTTTCAGGCTCTTTTAGAGAGGTGGATAAGTCCTTGCAATACCTTTAATTGGCACTACCCAGTTTCATTTTTTTTTACAAACGCACGCATGTATGTTTTTTGTGTTCCCACATTAATTTTTTGGAAAGAAAAAATTATAATTACTGAGTTAATGCCCGACATTTTTAGAATTAGATAGTTCCCTTGCTGAGACAGCAAATGTTCCCTGACTGTTTTGCAAAAAAAACTCTTTGTCTAAATTGGAAAACCTCCATTGTGTGTGTTCCTTTATCTCTAGTGGCTACCCATGTTACCAGCTCCCTTCTGATTTTCCTCTTGTCCCATGGCTCCATTGTAACTTTACGCATGTTCATCTGTTCCATGGTACCCCCACGCTCCTCCGCAGCGTCTGAAAAAGCGAGAGAACAAGAAGGAGAGAGTTTATTTATTTTTATGCATGCGTCAGAATTAGCAAAATGATCCATGAAATAACATACGGACATTTGATGATAAATCATGACAATAAAAGTCTAAGACCATAGCAAAAATGAGTAGGGGGTGGGACCCCTAAAATGATTTTATTTCAGTATGCAAATGTTGTCTCTTGATAAGGCTTGATAACTTTCTGTCATTAAATGTTAAGCTCTATCTTAGTTGTCAGTTTAGCTGTTTTAGTTATGTTTGCTTAGTTATGCTAATTTATTGAGTTGGTGCTGTATGTTCTGATAAGATTTTCCGCAGGATAAGCGGTGATATATGCGCGTAGTTGTTTAAACCAAGTTGCAATTGATTAGAAAATCAAATCGTTACTCATTGGCGAGACAACAGATGTAGAGTGCACAGCTAATGAAAGAAAATCAACATAGGACAACTTTGTGTTTCATTCATAAGCCAACTTGTACTTGATTAAAAAACCGAATCGTTGATCCTAGCAAGACAACAAATGTAGAGTGCACAGCTAATGAAAGAAAATCAACATAGGACAATTTTGTGTTTTATTCATAAACCAACTTGTACTTGATTAAAAAACCAAATCGTGGCTTCTTGGCGAGACAAGTAAAGAGCACAGCTACACTCATTTTTTCTTTATGAAAAACCGCTTATAAGAAACTGTTGTAGGCTTTTCCAGAAAATTAATAAATTCTATTTTGAGAAAGGGTGAAAAGGTCAATCCGCTGTATAGAAAATATTTGAACCAACATTCTATTTTTGGTTATGCGTTTGCAAAAGGTTTACGATAATGGGACATAGAACCAGACTGATCACAAGAAATTGTTTGGTTTAGAATATTTTTGGCTAAATCGTTCGGTTTTGTTCAGTTCAAGTGAATAATAATACCGTGTATTGATTTTTTATAATTAGGATTTTGTAATTTTTTGGCCTCAAAAAGCTATATTCAGGGGTTCTCAATGAATTATCGTAAATTATACGAATTCAATTTTATGGAAAATTAAGAAACTCTGTTAGAAACTTTTGCTATGCAAATTGTGCCCAATATTAAGACACCCTACTACTAAGCCCAGAGCCAAGTTTCTTATGAAAAAATTAATGAAATGAAGGAAATGCAATGTAAGATAATTATGTGTTTCATTCATCAGTTCATTTGTTCAAATTTTGGAAATGGCTAATCAAATCTCAGTATTTCTGATCATGTGATAGCGATTCTTTGATGTGCTTGGCTAATCTCAACAGGTAAGCAACCTCAAAGGTAGATCACGTAAACAAGCTAAACAAGCGTCTTCGTTATCTTCGAATGCACATTTTATGAAATTTCCCCATAAACATAAGGACTCTTCGTTCAAGAGTTCTTATACAACAACTGGGCACAATAAGCTCTAAGCTGGAACAAGACTTTGATGCAGTTACCCCTCCCACAAGATGATGATCGAGGGCATAAAATGTTGGTATAAAGAGATGCCAAATTGAGTTTGTGACACTGCACCAGCGGAAGAAGAGACCTTATTTCGTCTCTATGAAGAGACCTAAGGTTCTATTGATTCCATTCAATCAGATATAATGGAAATTCTTTGGCATTCTTTAGCTTTTAGCACATTGATTGTTTTTGGTTGTTTTACTGTATTTATGCTGATGCTAGTAAACAATTTTTTTGGTTACCCCCGTATGCATGTGTTGGTATTTGGAGGAACAACAGCAAGAACATTGGGTGTTTCTTGCAGTTTGGGCGTACATGTAGTTAACTGCTCATCTCTGCAGGAGAAAACACTCACGACGATATAGGACGCTTGCCTGTCAGAAAAAACTCAGAGAAAGTCATAAATCGTCGATAAGCGTTCAAGATGGCAGATGATAACGAAGAATTTACCGAAGATATGAAGGACTGTTTCTCGATTTTCGACAAAAAGGGAGACATGAAGGTGGAAGATCACCGAGTAGCAGATGTTCTTCGAGCTCTTGGCTTGAATCCATTAACAGCCGACGTCAACAAGATTCTGGCTAGCTCAGATTTAAAGGGCAAGCGAGTCGATTTCGATACATTTTACGGAATATATAAGCAACTATCCGCCCAGCCGAGCGTTGGAAGCTACGCAGACATCGCAGAGGGCCTGAAGACTTTCGACAAAGAACAAACTGGTAACATCAGTGCTGCTGAGCTGAGACATATCCTAAGCCACGTTGGAGACAGGATGAACGAAGAGCAATGCGATGCCATTATTGGGCAACACGAAGATGCCAATGGTAGCGTGAATTTCGACCTTTTGATCAAGTTTGTCATGTCCGCCTAGAAAAACCCAAGGGACGTTTGGTTTGGAACTTTAGCCTGGCCTGGCATTCATATAAATTATTCCTACAAAATTGCTAACCTTTTGGTCAACCCCTGACTTTTCCAACGTCATGCAACTGTTATCTGCATTATTTAATAACCTTATCAGACTTTTTTCTATGTTGATCTTATCAATTAATTTATTACTTTTGTTAGCGGACCCTGCATGCCATTATTTCTGTCACAATATGCTATTATAAGAAACACAAGTTGAATGCTGAAAGTTGAAATTGCATAGATTTTATGAACAGTTCGTTCTTTGTCTTCAATTACGTTCAAGATCCTTCTTAAAGTTTATTTTGCAATATTTTTTACACGCATTCTTCGTCCATATTTGTTTGTTCATGTGAAAATAATTCGAAGAAAATCTTTTCCAGAAAATGTTTGATTGTTTTTGGTGATAATTTTTTCGTTTTCTGTAAACAGATGTTGGGCTACTTTCCAAGTTTGTTTTTTTTTTCAGCAATCCTTCAGATTTAAGGCATTATTCCAACAAAGAGGCCCGGATTTACAAACAACAGGGTTTTAACTTTTTCTTCGTATTCAATCGCATTCACCATTCATATTCTGTTTGTTTTCGAAGACAAAGGTGGTTTTAAAGCAAAAGCTTTTCTTTTATACTATTCTTTCGAAGCTTAAGGAGCTTGAGGCAGGGACGCACTGTGGCCGGTCAGTCTGCCTCTCTGACTGGAGGCTTTCGATAAATCGTCAAAATATGTAAACTTATATTTGGAACTTGACGCATTATTCTCCACAGCGTCCTTTCAAAATTTTACTAATAATTGATTTTCGATAAAATTCTACCCCCTTCTCATTTTTGCTATGGTTTTAAACTTTTATTTTCGCGATTTATTATTTAAGTGTCCGTATGTTATTTCATTGACGCAGCGTCTGGAGCTTGACGCACTTGAAAGCCTAAGATACTGCCTGTTAGGCCAGTTGGACCAAACTGAAAAACAATCAGTTTTTTGTGAGGACCTTGGGTTTGGCATGTTTTCTGGTGTTATTCTTCTGTGTTCTCGTTTGCCATTTGGGTGGACTTATATAGATTTCTCAAACAAATAATTGGCAGTTGTGACTCAAGGGAGGGGGTGGACATCAGGGCCGGATCCAGACCGGTTTCAGCGGTTTGAAAAACCGGTCAGAAAAAACAAAGTAAAGGGCGTGGTCGTTAAAAGAATTTCCTGGGCCCCCTACTTTTCAATAGAAAACCGGTCGCCATATTCTGCTGGATCCGCCCCTGGACGGGGAAAATTTCATTGTTTAATGCATTTATTTAACCAGAATAGAATTTTACATTAATTTAAGATATTCAATATAAGTTGATCATAGCCTAATTAAGTTGATTTGCGTGTGCTACCTCTAGCAAAGTAAAACCTGTATATAATTAAACCTGTTTAGTAAATAAAACCTGTTTAAAAGAAATAAATCCCGCCGTGAAAGGGTCAAAGTGCAACATTTATCGTTTAAGTTGACGCTTAGTGCCTTAAACGGGAAGTTTTTTGTCTTGCGCTGCGAAGAATTAATTAATATCCGCGAAAAAATTCCAATCTGGTTGTGATTCTTGTCAGATAGACTAATACTCCAAAACTGGGGGTACATGTTTCTTTACGTGTGTGCCCATTTTAGAGGAATTTTAAGAACTTATTGGAGGCACATATCTGTCACCATATATTACGGTTTATCTTCCCCAGGCCTCAAATTTATTTCGGGCCAGTCAGAAATTTGAATATGAAATCACATTTGCAGATACTGTGTATGGGAAATGCGAAGAACAAATGCAAACACGCTCCATCGCAGCGTCGTATGTATGGGAAATGCGAAGGAGGAATCGCGTTTTCCTGCGCAGCCTTCACAATTTCTTTATATCGTGTCTGTTCAATGCCCGCAATTTGTTTGTGTATCTTTCTTGAGTATCGACTCTATAAGGACGGACCAGCTATACGCAAGAAGGGATAAGAAATTAAGACGTTGCGACGGAGCATGGTGTAAACAAAAAACTATCCAAGCCAAAACAGATTCACTTTATTCAATCCAGTTTTATGGTGCAAACATGGGTTTTAAAACACGATTAATGTTGTTCGTGCAGATTTCTGAACGTCTTTTTGAAGTAAGAAGGAAACAGATCTGTCAGCTGTCTTTCATTTTTGTTCCATCTTTCCAATTGACTTGTAAAATCTGGAATGGAACGAGCAGTGCCAGGAACGAATGGAGTGTTGCTATAAATAGACTGATTAGTTTAAACATGGGCAAATTTATATTCAGAGTTCTGTTCACAGCAAAAAAAACATTTAAAAGGAAATCTGCAACAAATTTTCAAATTATTGAATTGTTCCATGTTTTTCGCAATAAATATTTTTTTTACTGGCACTTGATCTAGGAAGATATATTCTGCATTTTCTGTGAGCAACAATCTTTTCAATTGCGGTGTTCTCCAAGTTGGCAAATTATTTCAAATATGAATAGATGCACTCTACACCCATTCCAACCTTTGTTCCCGGGAAGATTTTTCAAAGAAGAAATACCCGGTACCTACCTACCTTTAAATTTTGGTTGGATTGTGTTATTTACTTTATAATTTTGAACTGGATTTTCGTCATCCGAATGCTACCGTAATTATACACCTCTCAAATGTAAATGTCATATAAGCACACCAATTTGCAAAGACTGATCATTCAGTATATTAGCACCCCCCCCCCAAATATGAGACCCCATATATAAACCCATCAGTTAGCAAACACTGCAAACGTTGATGCAAGATCATACTGTTTTGTTTGAGCCAATCATAACTTCCAGAAAAGTAATTACCTTCCGAAACATCCATCGAAACGAGGTTGGGCCGCCATTATGGATTTTTTACAGCAAATCTTGATTGTGTAAACAAAATTTATTTTAGAAAAATGTTTTTGCATTTCCACATTAGTCAAAATTATAGCAACAGAAAGAATTAAAGGGAATTGATCGCAAATCGTTTGTCAGAAAAAACTTTGTCGGAACATTGTTTTCACGGCCAAAGCCCTCGCAGATTTCAAATCTTGAAATCGCTATTATAGTGTTGAAAATACAGCATTGCCGAGTGCTTCAGGAAAAGTAAAAATCAATTTTACTACTTTGTCATTTTTTCTTGCTCTACCTGTCGTACACTCCGTGTTTCGATTTTTACAGTCACAGGGTAACAGGAATGTAGTACAGGTGGAATGAGAGAAGTCGAAGTGGGAATAAAATGAAGATTTACTTTTCTTAAAGCCCGTGGTACTACTCCACCACTAAGAAACTCGTTTTGTAAGAGCATAGGCTGCCAGGCTTCTTATAATTTCTTAGTGATTCTTATAATAATTTATTATATACGGGTATGAATAGCGTCATACGACAGGCTGTAGTTTCTCATAAGCGTAGTCAATAGAAAGTTTCTGTTGACTATGAATGTACGTAGAAATGTAAAGTTTGTTTGTTGAGCTAAACTTTGTTTACAAAAATACGATATCTCCAAACTTTGATAAATTTCCATAGTGGCAGCCTCGCGATGAAGGGTAGATTCTATTTAATGACACGCGATTTTTTACAAGAACAACCTTTACAAGAAATGTCAGGCTGAGGTTTGGGTGAAATATTTTTTGTATCTCAGAAATGAATAATGTTAAAAATGCGACAAAGTATGCAGGAGTTGAGCACTTGACCTGAAACTACGGGCTTTGTGAGTCGTGGCGTGCGTTTTTTTGTTTCCGATCACCCATGCATTTATATTTTGTGGTATGAGACAACAAAAATACACGAATGATGGGGAACCAAAAGCCAGAAAATAGAAAATGCACACCATGGTTCTTAAAGCTCTTGCTGAAATACACACTTAAATATGTTTTAGAGAAGGATGAGGGCAGCTAGTTTTTTAAAATGAGTCCTGAAATAAGAACAGATCCAAGCTGAAACCGAAGCTAGCTGTTCTTAAAAAACGTGTACATGATTGATGTAAATGTTCAACAAGCCCTAGAACACGCTTACTTATTTCAAATGTACGTAACAAATTGTATAGGGGTTTAGATTAATTTTCGGATAGATTTTTTCCTTTGTATTCAATTGGAGAAAGTGTCACGAATTGCTTTAGTTGTGCCACATTTGTCAGAGAAGCGTGTTGCGAGAAGGGTGGCATTTGCAGCCAGAGGTAAGTTCATGGTATTAACTTTTGTAATTTTATGAATTTAACTGAAATAAATTGAAAGAAAGGAGAGCGTACACAAATTTCAGTCGTTATTGTAATATCTTGAAAGAATAGTTTTCGATCAACTTTTCGTGACAAATTTTGAAAGTTAACATACTTGCTTGCTCGCAGAAACTGGAGTGCGACAGGAAATTTAACAAAGTATAAGTGTTCCCAGACTTTTGGCAAGCATTGTAGATTGAGGAAATGCAACACTTGTCACATTTTTGTCTTGCTCTTACTCGAGTTTCCTCCTTAAGACAAAATGGCTGAGAATAGCGGTGGGACAATGCAACAGAACAGCGTTGTTTGGGGGGGGGGGGAGCGGGTAATTTATCTGGTAAATATGGGCATTCACAGACAAATTCATTGAATTTTTGATAATCTGAATGAGTGTGCCGAAGACTTTTGGCAAGCATTATAGATAACTATGCTTTACAGTGTGAAAACTAGATGCCATAATAACCTATCTTAGATAGAAAGAAAAAAACATTTGATACTCTTTTTGCCGATAAGGAATTTTCTGGATCACTTGAACAGTTTTATTTTCCGTTTTTGAAGAAGACAACACCAAAGCAAAAATGGCAGAAATTGATGAAGATCAGCTCGAAGACATGAAAGACTGCTATTCCCTTTTTGATAAGATAGGCGACATGAAAGTGGAGAGCAGCGAGTTGATTGATATATTGCGCTCATTGGGCCTAAATCCTCTCGGTCAAGACGTCAAGAAATGCATCGAAGAATCAAAGCTCCAGAACGAACGCGTCGACTTCGAGACATTTTTTGGCATCTACAAATTCATTTTGGAGAAGCCAACAGTGGGGAGCTACGCAGATATGGTCGAAGGTATAAAAACATTCGACAGAGATTCAAGTGGTGTGGTCTATGCTGCAGAGCTGCGCCACACGCTTCAGAATGTTGCCGATAAAATGACCGAGGATCAACTCAACAAAACCATTGGTGCTCATGAAACTGGAGAGGGACAAATCGCCTATGAAACCCTCATCAAATTCATCATGGCATCGTGAAACTTTGCAATAATAAACTTATGGCGAGTTTGGACGTTTTAGTCAAATAGATTTTGTACGTTAGAAAGTTCATGTTAATTTTTGTGTTTTTGTCTTGCTCCGCAATTGACCATAGACACCAACATTTTTTCAAAAAACCATCAAAATATCGTCATGTCTTCGTTATCTTTTCATATTGCCTTGGTCTTCATCTGGGACACGGGATTGAACCTTTTTTCCTATCGGGATTCGGGAACTTGCTTAGCAGGATTCGGGATTTCTGAAAGAACGTTTATCGAGAAACGGGATTTTCCAGAAACAACTAGCACATATTTTTATCGGGACGGATAACGGGACCAGACCCCCCTTGCGTACCCCTCTTGGTTGTCCTTTCTGTGAAATTTTGCAAAGTTTGTACGGAATACGAGATCTTCATAGGATTTTGACGGATTCTTGCATGATTTTTAGCAAATCACAAATTCAAAAATATTATTGTGAACATTTTACACTACGTATTTTATTTGGAAGGGCATGGATGAAACTGGTACCCGTACAAAAAATATAAAACGGCGTTGCATTTACACTGCTGCTTTCTCGAATTTTGCGAACTCGAATCTTGGCTCTGCTGCATGAGCGTTACTACGCATACGTTTAGTTGGTTGTCAATGGGGAGTAAATTGTAAAGATGGTGGCCTTCAACAAAACGATTTTGTTGTAAAAATGTTAGGGGCAAAGATAAGAAGGAATGGAAACATTCCAATCACATTAAATTTCTTCCAGGCTGCACGGCATACCAAAAGGAGCCATTGCGGTTTGAAATGGCATACAATAATTTTAAAGAGAGAGAACGGTACGAAAATTTTCATTTCTCAAAAGAAACTTTCGAGTTTCTCTTTTCGCACAAAAGTGCAAAAGGAGAAGCATACAACTGCGTAAATCTGCTTCAGTCACACGTTTTATTACCTTTTAGATCACCCGTTTATCTATCGGTGTCTCGTTGATTTGTAGACCAAAATAAATGATCTCTTCTTTTACATTTCAAACAGCTCTTTGACATCTAAATCCTTCCAAACGATTCCTCTGGCGGTAATTTCCTTCGTTGCCGCCATTTTAAAAAAAATTAAATGATTCGAAAGCAAGGTTATTGAGTAGAAAGTGTTTTTCTGGAACGGATAGCGTTTACAAATTGGATCCGAGCCGTACCATTTTACCCGTGCTGGGATTACCTTACTGTAAATGTTCAGAGCGATGGTAAATTCAGGCACGGGCGACACATCTGTATTAAACTTACGCGCAAAGTGAGTTTTTACCTTGCACTTGTTTTCATGAAATCACGTAGGAATGAGGAGACTCGTAGTGACAATAAAATATAAACTTTACTTTTCCTAGAGCCCGTGATGAAATACAGCAGAACCCGGGTAACTCGAACTCTCGATAACTCGAACAATTTCCTATGTCCTGTGCGACCTTTTTGCATTGAATTGTCCCTCGATAACTCGAACTCGCGATAACTCGAACAAATTTTGTTTCCCTTGAGGGCTCGAGTTATCGAGGTTCTACCGTATGTGAGCATAGAGGAAAAACGTTTGTCCTGCTGACCAAAGAGCACTTTGCGCCTGCGCATCTATGTTGATTTCAAAAATTT
>JAYJMH010043074.1:0-14753 GCA_036873815.1 Phacellophora camtschatica | reverse complement strand
AATACCTCATCGCTCCGATACATACTCGGATACATTAATAATAACCGAAATAAAATAGAAAACTTCGGACCTATAATAAAACAAAACAGTAAAAAAATCCGCGAAGGGTTTATAAGTCACTCCAGAATAGGGACTGCAGACGTTCTGACAAACAGATTAAAACTTCCACAACATGACACCACAGAAAGTATCTGGGGTGATGAAGAAATACCATGGGGCAAGAATCCTGGAGAAACCCAAAGAGATCTGATAGACCGGATCGCGAGCGGAATTGATACCTATACAAAACAGTACCTACCTAGTGATGGAGGAGAGGCAAGACTGATAGGTCATTCAAGAGATGAAAATATCACAAACTTTAATTTTAATATTATAGGTTATAACATTAGTAAAGAAAGTATTACTCTCGGGCAAAAATCATATTCTGGTAATTCAAATCTGGAAGTGAAGGTAACAGACATACAGGTAAATGCCATATCCTCGATGACAGAACGTCAGCGTCAGTATTTCATGATGGCACTACTGAAAGAGTATGCTCAGTTGAAAAGAATTTCCGCGAAAATTAGTAATGATCCCGATAGCTATGAACCAGACCTCAAAGATTATGAGAAATTCAAAGTTTCCCAAACAGGCAATGAGACATTTCTACAACAAAACAACATCGATATAGCCCAATACCACCAAAACGTCAGATACAGTCTCCTCAAAATGGATATAAGGGATCTAAAAAAACTAAGTCTGGTAGCTTTGAACAAAAAAGGTATCGATATTTCTCAATACTCTGAGACAGCACAAAAAAACATATTGCAATTCGTAAAGATAAAGCAATTCACCCTAAAGATGAACACACTCCCAATAGAAGACGAGTATAAAAAATTCACTGAGAAATATCTCATGAAATATCCTGACACAACGCTCGTCTCACTATCTACTGATATCCCCACGATCAAAAAACTCAAATACCTCTCAGTTCCGAATGCACAAAACATAGACACTCAGCCCCACCTTCAGCTACTCATGATAGCCCCGGAATTTCTAAACAAACAAACAAGTATTATTCTCCGTCAATATATCGATGGGAAAAAGCGAGGAGTATTCCCAAATCTCAAACAACTTTTCATAGGACAGACAAATCAGAATATCCCGGAACAGGGAGAAGTAATACTCCTCGCAGGGGAAATCATCAGCGGGCACAAATTACAAATAAAACGACAGACAAAACTAAAGGTATTACAAGCAAAGCAAATAATACCTCTCGGCAGTACCAAAGAGAACTTTGACCTCAAAGTATCAGGAAAGACTCTCAAAATAAAACAACCAGACGGAAACTGGGTATTTCCCACAATAAATGCAGAACAATTAAAAAACAATCTTCTTCTCGATCAGGCAATGAGTACTGAAACCATCAAACAACTCATAATAGCCTTTTTGCCGGAGGCAAAGACACCTAGTACTGGTGAAACTCAAAGCAATAACACTCAAGAGGAAGTGGAAGAGAAAGGAAACAAAGATTATTTTGAGACTGGGTTGAATTGGATAAAGGGTCTTGGTGGAGACTAGGTAAAAACTCCTGCCTGCTTCTGCCGCACTCCCATGTCATGTAAGAACTCGTTTCAGTATCTCTTCTTCCACAATCTGATATACGTCATTGTTCCTGTAGAGACGCAGAATCTTGCGTCTCTAGCATGCGTCCGTAAATAAAAATATTCACCATAATCCGCGAATATTTACACTCCTATGTCATATAAGAACTCGTTTCAGTATCTCTTGTTACACAATCTGATACGTCCCTGTTCCTGTGGAGACGCAAGATTTCGCGTCTCTAGCATGCGTCTGTAAATAAAAATATTCACCATAATCCGCGAATATTTACACTCCCATGTCATATAAGACACTGAAACGAGTTCAGCGTGACAGTGCGGGTTTCAGTATCTCTTGGTCTCAATCCGACAAGTCCCTGTTCCTGTGGAGACGCAAAATTTTGTGTCTCTAGTATACACACCATCAAAATAATAATCCGATAAGATCCCGAAACGAGTTCTTAGATGACATATGGTTGTTATGGAAAAAACATGTCACATTCACATCAGATATATCCGTATACGTCCCTGTTCCTGTAGAGACGCAAAATTTTTTGGTCTCTACCATACGTCCGATATGGCGTGTCAAAAATATAATAAAAAACCCCCTCTCCATAAATGGAGAGGGGGTTTTTACTCGTTGATATAAAACTTATCTTAGATTTCGTTTTGTAGTTTTAGAAACTACTTAGTAAAACTCTTTGATTGCGGAGGTCGAACGAGGTATCCGTTGAACCAGTCAGCTGTAGTAGCTGAGTGATTTGATCCAGATTCATCAGACCAAACAATGTTTGTTGATGTTACAGATGCCTGAGCTGCCGGAACTGCATATGATGCATCTTCTCCGTAAGTAACTTCGATACCATTGATTGCGTCACTCGCTTTCGTAGTAGACTCTACAAGTCCTGCAATTCGAAAAGCGTATGTTTGGCTCGTTCCTGCACTGATCTTTCCTTGTCCTGCTGCGAATGTTGCTACAATTTTTCCAGCAATACCGTCAGTTACTTTAGTTTGTGCAACGGTAGCAACCGTTGTTGTTGTGTCGATAGAACCATCAGTATTAACACGACGAATATCAAACTCAGAATTATCAGAAGCAAATGCAGTCGCTGTTCCAACAGTTGTACCATGTACTACTCCTTTGAGAGCAAAATTAAGCGTCAATTTGTTGAGCTCTACTGGACCAGCTGCATCAGCTGAAACAGTAAATTTGTAGTAAGGAGTGAGTCCACTATTTGCTGGGTATGATCCAACCTGAGTAGCAGCGTGTGCTATAGTCATTCGTGATTTGTAGGCTACGAAATTAGCACGAGAAGCACCCGTTCCCCATCCACCAGCCACAGTCGGCGTAGTGATTTCTGATCCTGTTGCAGCTGTCTTAGCCTCGATTCCATATTTCTTTGTAGCGCTTGCGCTAGAAAGAGCAATGTTGAGTCGTTTCCCTGTTTGTGTTGATTGAGAAATACTTGAAGTATCAACCTTCACGCTAAGAGAAATAGTTTTTCCTTTTGGCACTGTAACAGGTGTCCCGAGATCAAAGTGAATGAAACCACTCACGTTTGAAGTCGTATTTAGAAGTTCTCCTGTAGAACTGTAGAGGTGGTATCGGAATCGATTTGCCTCTGTTTGTTCAGTAGCTGTTGGAGTTCCTAGTGTTCCATTAGTATCGTTCTCGAAGTAGAGATCAGTGATGTTAATAGAATCATCAGCTGCTCGTGCGTCGAGACGTAGTACCTCAGCACCTTTTTGTCCTCCGAGAAGGATCGCTGCTGATGGGTTAGCACTAGATGCACTGATTGTGAGCGTACCAGAAGAGATAAGCTCAAACTCAGCTCCTGCAAGAGTAGTAGGCGTTACTGCTACCGTCTTACCATTTGACTTATTTTCAGCCGTAACTGATGTAACATTAAATTTTACAGTATTTTTAAGAGCTGCTGTAGCTCCTGCTAGAGTAGCTGTAGTTGTAGCAGCTGTAATAGTTACTCCGTTAGCTGCAGCTGTATTTGCAATAACAAAAGGTGTTCCAGCAGTAGCTGCTGTAACGGTAATTACTCCAAGTGCTGAAGTAGCTCCATAAGCAGCGTTTGCAGCAATAGCTGTTGCTAAACCAGTTGCTAGTTCTGTAAGAGTAGCAGTAGTGTCTCCAGTGAAAGAGAAAGCAGTTCCTCCTACGGTAGCAGTGTAAGCAGTAGCTGTTCCTTGAGTAGGAGTTCCTGTCAAAGTATAAGTACTTTTTTGTGCAGTAGCAGTGTGAGCTGAAGCAGTAATAACCTTTTGAGTTGTTGCGCCTGCTGTCGTTACTGTTGCTGTACTAACCGCTCCAGCAGGTGTGGTAAATCGAACTACGTCACCTACTGCTAACGCTTTTGTAAGGTTTGCTGCAAGGGTAATAGTACCTGAAGCTGTAGACGCAACTGTACCAAGTGAAGTCGATGTACCGAGACTATCCTGAAGGTTTACTGCGAGTTGGAATTCTCGTTGTTCACCATCTGGGATTGTTACCTGAAGAGAAGTAAATTCAACAATTCCACTTGCTTTATTGAGTGATCGTGCTGAACCTTTTTGTACTCCTCCTACATAGAGAGAAGCGTCGTATTTATCATACGCTGCTGATCCTGTTCCTCCATTTTTTCCTTCTCCTGTTCCAGTTCCTGTAACCTTAACAGAGTTGATGAGAACATCACCAGAGTTGTTGTTATCGAGGATAAATGAAAGGAATTTAGTTCCAGACGCACTGTTTGGATTGGTTCCTGCTACGAGTTTACCCGCATTAGATCCGAATCCGTCAGCTCGTGTAATAGTAAGTGCTGATTGAACAGTCTTTACTACGTTTCCTGTTACTGTTCCTGTTCGTTTTGCTGCAGCAACCTGATCCTGACTAGAAATGTACTCAGGGTTTGCAAAGTCAGAATGGATAACAGAGAACTTAACACTTCCATTTGTCTGTGCTTCGTTATCGATAGATCCAACTAACCGAACAGTTGATGTTCCAGTAAGATCAAATGTCGAATCAAAGTTCAGTTTTTTCCCTAAAGCATCATCAGCAACATTGGTTGCTGTACCATCGAGGGTATTTGTACTCGCGACATATCGTTCATTAACATAGAGTTTAAAGTCAGAGTAAACAGAATTAAATTCTGTCATACTGTCTGTATTAGCAGCGTTTTTAGCTGTATTATCGTTAGTCAATGTATCATTATCAACACCAGAAATAGCCGCTACTACAATCTTGAGTCCTTCTACTCGGATCGGTTGTTCTACCGATACACGGAATCGTAGGAACTCAACATTACTTGCTCCTGGAGCGTAGTCTTGGTTGACTGGCGCTGATGGATCACGAACTATATTGAGGTCTCCTGAATCAACTGAGTAGTAACCGAGTGTTGCACATCCTCCTTCAGCTTGAGCTGTTGCTGCACAAGCAGCAAGAGCAACGTATCCTGTTGAAGTTGATACCGCTGTGTTATTAGATGTACTTGCGAGTGTATTCACACCGAATCCTGTTCCGATCTCTACTGCCACGATATCTTCGTGGTTTTGGATCTTGAACTGGATAGCGTCGCTGTTCTCAGCTCCTACGATATCAGCTTTGATAGAGAATGCTTTTGTATTCCCATCCTTGAGGATCATACCTCCTGTGATACCGTTATCGAGTTGAAATGTTACGTAGTCTCCGTCAACGATTGTTCGTGAAGATACTTGATCACCTGAGCTGTAAAGCGCGAGGTTATCGAGAACACGATTAATGTCTCCTGGAGCAGTATTTCGGAATGTAATACCACGAAGTTCTACGTTTTTGCTGTTAGTAGATTTGTTTTGAAGTGAGAATGAGCCAATTTCTGTAAAGGTTTCTCCTACTTCAACAGTACTTACCGAAGTTGCTGATTTCTCAGTAAACTCGAGTGTCGTTACTTGGTAATTAGCAATTTGCATCTCTTTTCCTTCGATAGGAAAGTCTCCTACTACTGAAGAAGCAGTAGATACGATGTCGCTGCTGCTCACGACAGCAAATCGGTTGATGTGTCCAACATCAGTAGCAGTAGCTTTACTTGAAGCTACGACATCTACAGTAAGTGTCTGTCCTGCACTCACGAGAAGTGGTGTAGAAAAACGAAGTGCTGCAAGATCATCATTGCTGACTGATTTTGAAGAACCAACTTTGTATCCGTCGATCTCAATCCAAAGGTCTTTGAAATCGTCGTTGTCACCTAATCCAAGACGTTTTAGGTTAATAGCTGAGATAGATACATCATTGTCATCACTCGCTGTAAATTCAAACGTTACATATGGAACCGAAGTTGCATTGAAAGGAACGTTTGTTCCACGTGGAGTAGTTGCTGCGAGTTTTACCTCGAGTGTACCGTCAGCTGGTGTGTCTGATACTTGTGTAACAAGTTGTGAGTTGTAACTCATAACCGCTGTTTCAACACGTGTTACGACAACGTCAGGACCAAAAGTCCCGTCTCCATAACCACGCATGATACGATTAGCTACTGCTGTTTCGATAGCAGAGTAGTACCAATCAGATTTTGAAACGTCAGTAAAAGAAGGAGTCGCTGGACTTACAGATTCAAGCTCAAATGCGTTAACGAGCATTTTTGCAATCTCTGCACGGTTAATGTTTGCCTCCGGTCGGAATGTTCCGTCTGGATAACCATTAATCCATCCTTTGTTGTACATTGTTTCAACAGAATCGTAGTACCAAGATCCTGGTGCTACATCTGGAAAGTGAGGACCACGCCGTGTGTCGACTGTTGTTTTGGTTGCGCCAATAACAATTTTCGAAACCTCAGCACGGTTGAGGGGACGATTTGGAGTAAATGATCCGTCGTCGTTCCCTTTGAGGACTCCTTGATTCACGAGTTCCTGAATTGCTTCAGTACCCCATGATGGAATCTCATTAACATCTGTAAAGTCTAGACGCGCTTGAGCTGTTGGGAAGGATACAAATCCTGCCACAAGAGCTGTCATAGTAACGCTTGCTAAACTTTTTCTTAGAAATTTAATAAAGTTCATAGTGTTTCTTATTATAGAAAGAAATAAAAATTTAAGGCTTTTCTATTCCAGTTGGAACAAAAAAACCTAAGAAGTTTTCCCTCAGACATATCCATGAGAAATGAATGAAGAAGGGTAGAAATATATAATTCCTACCGAATATTAAAATGGTGAATAAACTCTTAGGTAGAAGTTCTTATTTTCGTTGAAATAATGTTTGTTATTTCCGTTATGTAAAATATCAACGCGCATTTCAAGGCTCTTCGCCAGAAATCTCACCGGATTTTATCTATAGAGGAAAGAAAGTCAATAGAATTGTCAAGCCAAACGCACAGGTGCGATTTATAAGGGCTTTTACTTTCTCAAAACACAGTGATAAAACACCGATCACCTACTACAACGGAGGGGTTATTAACTTTGTTACAAAAATTATACGGAAGCACAGGAAAAGGGTCTTGTCAGATTGATACTCAAGAGATACTGAAACCCGCACTGTCACGCTGAACTCGTTTCAGTGTCTTACATGACATGGGAATGTAATATTTAGAGATTTTTTCGGGGAATTTTTCCTGTTCTTGTCTTATGCAATAACAACCATATGTCATCCCGAACTCGTTTCGGGATCCTATCGGATTATTATTTTGATGGTGTGTATGATAGAGACGCAAAAAATCTTACGTCTCCACAGGAACAAGGTCTTGTTAGATTGTGGAAGAATAGATACTGAAACGAGTTCAGTATGACATGGGAGTGTAAATATTTACGTACGAACACATGCTAGAGACGCAAGATTTTGTGTCCCCATAGGAATAGAGTCTTGTTAGGTTATTATTTTTAATGCGTACAAAACCCCTATCTACGAACAACCGTCACATTACGCAAATCTGTGTGATCACGCCTCCAACTCACGAAAGAGTCATCTAGAGTATTACGAGAATCTGTCGTAACCGTAGTAGTCTCAGGGAAAAGCGATAAAATAGCCCCTCTAAAGTCAAAAATCATACGTCCATCCTCTAGATCAGAGAAAAACTGTGTACCAAATTTTTCTCTCAGGAGAACAAAACAATCATCACGTTTTATTTCAAATTCGTGCATAAAAGGTCCAATCCACACATTATACGTAGATCCAGCCGATAAATTTTCCGCGAATATTCCTATCATTCGCTCAATAATACCATCTCTGACGCCTCTCCAACCAGCATGAATTACCCCAAAACATTCGTCAGACGAGAAAACGATGGGCGCACAGTCCGCTGTCTGAACCGCTAAACAAAAACGATTATTTCTTGTCCATACCCCATCAGTCGCCGTAAGGTCTTCTTTCCCTGAAATAACCTCAACAATGCGATCCGAATGAACCTGATCCGGAAGCACTATATCCGACGGCAAAATATCCTGAGGACTATAGGTAGTATGAAATATCATTATTTGACCGTTACACTTTTGGCGAGGTTTCGAGGAAGATCAGGGTTGTTCCCACGCAGGACGCTCAGGTGATACGATAGTATCTGAATCGGAATAAGACAAAGGATAGACATCAGATCGCTACATTCAGGAACACGAATCCAGTGATCAAAAGCAGGATTATTCTCAGAAGAAATCCCGAGTGTTTTCGCTCCTCTCGATCGAAGCTCGATCGTACTAGAAATGGTCTCAGGATCACTCCCGAGTATGATACACCAAGTACCTTTTTCTATGAGTGCTAGAGGACCATGCTTGAGTTCTCCTGACGCGAATCCCTGAGCATGGATATACGAAACCTCTTGAATCTTTATCGACGACTCGAGGGCTATCGGATAAAGATCATGATGACCAAGTATAAACAGTTTTTCTGAGTCTTTTATGATATTCGCCATACGGGCTACATGGTCTTCATAGCGGGGATTAAGAAAATCGTTAATATTCCCAACGATTCTATGCATTGCTTCTTGTGCCAGAGGAATAGTCTGTGCATCAGCATGGGCTAGTAAAAATTGAACCGCGAGCATAGCACTAGAAGCTTTTGTAGAGGCGACCGCTTTTTCTATACCGACATTCAGAGGTAGGACGACCTCCGCACTCCTCGCGAGACTAGAACTACTCACATTTGTGATCGCAATGATACGAGCTCCTCGTTTGAGTCCCTCTTCTACTACTTCCATAACATCAGCGGTTTCTCCTGACTGTGATACGGCGACGATAGCGGTACTCGGTTTTATGAAACTGTAAAATGATGTTACTTCTGAGGCAGGCACGACATTGATTTTTCGCTGAGCAATTTTCGCGAAAAAATACTCACCTCCCATACACATTTTATGAGCGGTTCCACATCCGATAAAATACGACCCAACTGTTTCTTTTAATATTTTCACGGCTTTATCCAGAGCCTCTTTTTCTTGATCAAAAGCGCACATGAGTGATTTTTTTTGTTCAAATATTTCCTTAATCATGAAGTGAGGATAATTCCCTCGTTCTGTCTTGGTATGTTTCCACGGTACTTTTATGAGACGTTTTTCGTGAGGACTCCCATCTACAGCGGAAAAGAAATGAGCCACGTCTTTTTCAACATGCACACATTCATTATCATCGATATAGTTCACCTCAGATGTGTACTCTAAAAATGCTGGAATATCAGAGGCGATAAAAGTTTCTCCCTTCCCTCTTCCTACGATAAGTGGTGACCCACGACGCACCCCAAATATCCCAGAAATTCCTTTTACGAGAAACACAATGGAAAACCGACCTTTTATTTGTGGAATGGCTCTTGCAAGCGTTCGTAGTACATCTCTATCGCGAGAAAATTCTGCATTGATCAGGGCTGTTAGGATCTCAGTATCGGTTTCTGATTTTGGAGTAAAATCTAAATTTTCGCGGATTTCTTGGAAATTTTCGACAACCCCATTATGCACGAGAGTGATATCGCCAATCGTATGAGGATGTGTATTCCCAACAGTGATACCCCCATGCGTTGCCCATCGGGTATGTCCGATAGCCTCATGTGTAGCAGGCAGTGACAAGGAAACTTCTGATATTTTGCCTATTTGTTTCTGAGTATTGATATCCCCTGTATCAGTATCTCTCATGGCTACCCCCCAACTATCGTATCCACGATATTCCAGTTTTTTGAGACCTTCTAATACACGGTTGCCTACCGTATCTGTTGTGCTCGATAATGCAAAGATACCACACATGAGAAAAATTTATTAAAATAGTAGATGAAAAAACAATGAAGTCCAAAAATTCGCGGATTTTTTGTCACTAGACGATTCGCACGAAGTACGTAACATTAGGTATGAGATAAAAAAATGATTAATACGGAAACCCCGTTTGTATTTGTTGCAAAAAATATTCCCACTGACAGTGGTTGTTACCTCTATTATGGAAAAAATGATGAGCTTCTCTATGTCGGCAAGGCTAAAAATATACGAAAACGTATCAGTAGTTATTTCCAAAAATCCCAAAAAATATCACCAAAGACAGCTCTTCTCATAAAGAAGATACAACGTATAGAAACACAAATTGTGAGTAGTGAAATGGAGGCGCTCATCCTAGAAAGGATGCTCATAAAACAACATATGCCACGATTTAATATATCGCTAAGAGATGATAAAAATTTTGTGTATCTCCGCCTCACGAAAGAAGCAAAACCTAAAATGGAAATAACCAGAAGGATAGTTCGTAATGGTGACACCTATTTCGGTCCCAAGACCTCCGCCAAGAGCCTCCGAGACACAGTAAGGTTTTGCCAAAAATATTTTCACATAGGTATGGTAAACCCGTCTCATGACTACTATCCACTCGCCATGAGTAATCGTGATATCCCTGATGAAGAATACCAACAACAGGTTGAAAATATGAAAAAATTTTTACGTGGATCGACCAAAGATGTTTTGTCTTTTTTAGAAAACAAGATGATGACGTTTGCTACGGAAAAAAATTTTGAAGCTGCGGCAAAAATCCGTGACACGATACAGAGCATCAGTGCATCAACTCAACAACAGAACATAGATTTAGGCGATCTTGTGGATCGTGATTTTATACATTTTTTTCGGAATGACGAGACATGTTTTTTTATTCGTATTGTGTTTCGAGAAGGAAAAATTATCGATCAAAACGAGATCGTTATCCAAAACTCAGACCCCCTCGCAACTGATGAAGATATTATAGAGTCTTTTTTATTGGAGCTTTACCCAAAGGTCGATAATCCTCCTCAGGAAATATATATTCCCTATACGCTGAAAGATCCTGACATGATTGTTTCGTTCTTATCAGAACAGGTTTTTAAGAGTACGGCTTTTAAAATCCTCTGTCCTCAAAGAGGGCAGAAAAAAAAGGTACTCGATATGGCCTATAAAAACGCGAAAAACTTTGCTGAAAAACAAGCTATTGAAGCAATGAGCCACGCCCAAAACTTTGCCCAAAGTCTTCCCAAACTCAAAGAAGCCCTCAATCTCAGTAAAATTCCTAGTCGGATAGAGTGTTATGATATCTCACATTTTGCAGGACGTGGTACGGTGGGAAGTATGGTTGTTTTTGTAGAAGGTGTGGCTAAAACTTCTCACTATCGACGATTTCATATCCAGTCACTCAAAGCAGGAGAAATTGATGATTTTGCATCACTAAAAGAAGTACTGCTCCGTCGTATGACACGTGTCTTGAACCCTCGTGCAAATGCAGAACCAGAAACTACAGACGAACCTCAGGAAGGAGAAGAAAAAAACATTATTGATCCTTTTTCGATTATGCCCGATCTCATAGTGATTGATGGAGGAAAAGGACAGCTCAGTACTGTTTTAGAAATTTTCGCGGAAAATTTCCCGCACGCTGTTACTACTTCACTCGGGTTCGATCCTAAACAACAGGTTATTTCTCTCGCGAAAAAAGAAGAAGAAATATTTCGTCCTGGATCACGTGAATCAATCAGACTTCCCCTCTCGTCACCAGCGCTCAAGCTCCTCTGTCGCATACGAGATGAGGCACATCGATTTGCTATATCCTTTAACCGATCCGTGAGACAGAAACAAGCAAAACACTCTGTTCTCGACGATGTTCCAGGGATTGGACCTGTACTGAAAAAAAAGCTCCTTAAACAATTTGGATCAGTGTCTGGAATACGAAATGCAAAAGAAAATGATCTTCTCGCCCTTATTAATAAAAAGCAGTACACGTCATTAAGAAAAATGCTATAGATACCTATCGTTTAAAACGACACATCTTTTGACTTTTATGAACGCTTTGGTAGAGTGATGTTGATGAATTTTTTAGTGTACACCTATTATACATTACTCCAGAAATTTGTGATGAGTTTTGTGTACTTAGGAGAAGCCGTATATCAGAAAACATCAAATTTTCTTACCCCAAAACACTATGCCCTTTGCTATAATAGAACTATCCATCGCCGTAGGTGGACTCCTGATCGGGAGCCTCATCACATACCTCGTTATCAAGCCACGTCACAAAATGATAGAACAAGTGGCTCAGAGAGAGGCAACTCACGCACGTCGTCTTGCTGAAGAAGAAGCCAATAGGATCCTCGAAAACGGGAAAAAGCAAGTAGCAGAATTACGTGAAAATTTTAAACGAGAAGAGTCTCAAACATTAGCTCGTTTTGAAAAATCCCAAAATGTTGCCGAAGAAAGGCTCGCAAAACGTGAAAAATCACTAGAAGAGCGATATGACAAACTCGAAGAATCAAGAGAAGAGTACAAAAAACTCATAGAAGATCTCGAAAAAGATAAAGCTAAGATTCAGGATCAAATAGCTGATCAGACAAAAGAACTAGCTAAAATCGCGAAAATGACTAAAGAGGATGCGAAAGCAAAGCTTTTTGAGACTATCGAAACAGAATACTCAAAAGAATTTTCACAAACACTCACGAAGAAACTTGATGCAATGCGTCAAGATTCTGATGAGGAAGCTTCTAATATACTGGTTCAATCAATACAACGATACGCCTCTTCTGTCAGCTCCGAAAACACCGTGTCCGTAGTAAAACTCGGATCAGATGACCTCAAAGGAAAAATTATCGGACGTGAGGGACGAAATATCAATGTATTTGAACGTTTGTCAGGGGTTGATGTTATCATTGATGACACACCAGGAACTATTACTATATCATGTTTTGATATGTTCCGCCGTTATATTGCAAAACTAGCACTTGAGGGGCTCTTAAAAGACGGACGTATTCATCCAGCGCGTATCGAAGAATCTCTCCGTAAGGCAGAAGATAGTGCCGATAAGTTCATCCTCGATATTGGGAAAAAATCATGCCAAGAGGTAGGTATCTCTAACCTCCCCGAAGCGATCCTAAAACTCCTAGGACGACTAAGATTTCGTACTTCCTATGGGCAGAATGTTCTTCAACACTCCATAGAGGTAGCCTATCTCGGTCAAGGAATTGCAGAACTCCTACCAGGTGCAGACCCTGAAGTTTGTCTCAAAGCAGGATTACTCCATGATATTGGGAAGGCAGTGAGCCATGAAATTGAAGGAGGGCATGCGGTTATCGGAAAGGATATTCTCGAAAAATTTGGTATCGAAGAAAGTATTGTTACGGCTATGAAATCTCATCATGAAGATTTCCCCTATGAATCACTAGAGGCGCGTGTACTACAAGCTGCTGATGCCATATCTGCAGCACGCCCAGGGGCTCGTCGTGAAACACTCGATAAGTACATAAAACGACTCAAAGAGCTGGAGAATATCGCTAATTCATTTACAGGTGTGGACAAAGCGTTTGCTATTCAAGCAGGGAGAGAAGTACGAATATTCGTAGATGCAAAATCAATCGATGATGCGGCATCTGAAAAAATGTCCTTTGAAATTGCTAGAAAAATTGAGCATAGCTGTGAGTACCCAGGAGAAGTAAGAGTCTCACTCATTCGTGAAAATCGTTTTGAGAACATCGCTGCATAAACCGTGATCAGCTAGGTCACGTTATTATACCAGTTGTGCTCCATCAACCCATAAGATATCGTTCCGATTTCTCCACCAAGTAAGCTGACGTTTTGCATAGCGTCTGTTTCGTTGCTGGTTGAGAGTCAGTGCTTCCTCGAGAGTTATATCCCCTGAAATATAAGGGTGCAGTTCATGGTAACCAAAACTTGTTTTTGCTGTAGGCGATACCCCCGACAAAGAGTATAAGTATTCTATTTCTTCTACAAGCCCCTGCTCAAAGTGCCCCTTGGCTCGTTGGTTAATACGCTCATAGAGCTTTGCTCGATCCCAATAAACCCCTACTTTCAAGAAAGGGTACAGAGGAGCTTTTCGCTCTTTTGATTTCTCTCCGGGCTCAGAAAATACATAGTTTTCTGAAACAGCATCGAGGTATAGCATGGTTCCTCCTACGACTATAGGCACAGCCTCTCTCTGGTGAATTTCGCGGATTTTTTGAAAAGCATATTGTTGAAACTCATAAGCAGAATATGACTCATTAAGATCAATAATATTGATACCATGATGCGGAACGAGCCGTTGCTCCTCAGGTGTTACTTTGGCAGAAGAAATATCAATTCCGCGAAAAACTTGCCGAGAATCAGCGCTAATGATTTCACTCATTTTGTCATACTTCTTACGGATCAAGTCTACAACTGTAAAAGAAAAAGCTGTTTTTCCAGAAGCGGTAGCCCCTAGTATTTCTATTATTCCTTTTGGGGTGCTTTCGTGAAATTCTAAAATTTTCGCGAATATTTGGGAGGGACTATGAAGTTCTAATGTCGTATCACTCATATAGAGGTTAGTATCATGAAGTAAGATAAAAAAATCAAGAAAACATAATCCATATACCCCGATGTCTTTTTAACTTGAAAAACCATATACAACGTGATATAATATTATGATTTTATATCTGTAAATTTACCGACCAAACAATGCCAGAAAATTATCCTCATGATGATGCAGAAAATATTTCTTCTTCAACAGAGAATCATCAACAGAATCCAGAGGAGCTAGCACATCGTACGTATGAAAACCTATCGCCTCAAAATAAAGAGCAATTCCCTCTCCCCGTAAAAAAATCTCCTATACTAGAAACACATGATCATCTGGGAGATATGATGGCAAATATAGACGTCCCTTATTCTCCAATATTCGATAGCATGAAGGGCATATCAGCACTCCCTGATAGTATAGGAACAGGGTACGAATCCCCCATATCATCGGTCGATATAAATGATAGAAACATCCTCTCTAACTGTCAGG
>JAYJMH010043063.1:0-14753 GCA_036873815.1 Phacellophora camtschatica | reverse complement strand
CCCTCACTCTTATTTGAGATCCCTGCAGATTTTCACAATGAACAAATTCTCAACTCTGATTGGCCGAAAGATACAATTCAAAATTTAGACTTACTCGATGATTGGCTAAGAGGCACAATAATAATTAAAACAACAGACGTAAGAATTGCCCTCTTTCTAATTTGAGAACCCTGCAAATTTTCGTTGGTTGGGAAAAAGTCAGAATTTGACCTCATTCATAGCTCTTTTCATTGCTGATAAAATATTACAAGGCCAAAACTTACTTTCAGATAACACGAAAGTCATCAAAGAAATGTACTATGGGTAATTTTGGCCCGCAATGGCCGCTGGTTAGCAATGGGTTAGCAAATTATCGGCTTAAAATGAAACCTTTGTTTTAAGACTGCCCTTTCGAATCCTTTCAAATTCGCAATTGTTATTGTTATCATTAAAGGACAACTCATTAGCCTTGATCTCTTGGTCTTGAGAGTTGACCTGTCGTGACATAAAAGATCTTTCCGCAATTCAATCAATTGCTTACTGGTTTTTTTTAAGCTTGCCACACACACAGCTTATTTGCACACTTTTGCGCGTCTGCAGCAGCGGTAATGTGATTAACTCTATCAACTGACCAACATTTTGAGGTGAATCAGAGAGGGGGCGAGACTTTCATTAATTAATTTTTTTTTCCATTCCAATATAAAAATTTACAATATATCTTACATTCTATTATACGTTTCGAATTACCATACAACACTACATGTACGATAACACAGGGAGCGAAAATGTTTCCACCACCTCCCCGGGAAATATTAATCAAATTAAATTTACAGGAACAACTCGAAAAAAATTTAAATCTATACTAATTTTTTTTATTTAGTTTTGATAAATTTTTGAAATAAACATCTTTCATTTTGTTCTGAAGGAGCCTTGTTTGATGCCAGGGCGAAATATTAGCCATAGCATTTTGCTAAATACATCGTTTTTTGCTTCGTTCCTGTCAATTTCATTTCATTTACTATACTTCGTCGTAAGTATCTTGGGATTAAATGAGCAGCCTGCAAGAGTGAACTTTTCTGAAAAAAACATGAAGTAATACCCCTTCCGTAAGCAAATTCAAATTGCCCATAATTACATCATGGGACATTTTTGTCTAAAAAACGTACGATAGTTTCCTTTGTTTGTGCATCCATAGAACGGATTGGATTTACAGAATTTTCTTGGAATCCATCAGTCTATATCTTTCTTCTGTCAATCACAAATGATGCCAGATATGCCATACTGAATATTTTTTTTTTGTTACTGCTTTTGCTGGTGAAATTTGTATCAGTTCTCAGATCACTGAAATGCACTAGAAGACTTTTGTGTAACAATACTAATTTGATGTAAGTTTGAAACGTATTTTATGAATATTTGAAAACAGCATGATGATCGTTTTATTTGTTCGCTTTCGTGCCTGAATGTTTAATATTATGTTATTGTAGGCCATTTGATTGGGCCTATTCGGTGTGAATACGATGTATGAAGATGAAACATGCAAAGGTGAAAGGGCTACAGTAAAGAAAGAGCCAAAGGTTAAAGATCCTCGCTGGTTGAGGATCGACATTTGTCGTGACTACGTTTTGAAAAATTGTCACAAAAAGCAATCAGAATGCCGCTTTGCGCATCCAACTTCAGCGTGCAAAGTTAAAAATGAGAAAGTCACCGTGTGCTACGATGCGATGAAAGGAAAATGCACCAGAAAAAATTGCAGATTTTTTCATCCCCCTTTGCATATTAGAGAATACTTACTGTGGTTTGGAAAATATTTACAGCATCAAAGAAAGTGGGAAGAGAGACAATTGAATCCAGACACAACTGAGATTAATCACGTGCCTTTTGCCAATGAAGAAAAACATGGCCTGCAAACGTCGTTACGTGGATACAGAGACGGAAACTGTTATGTTCTTCCACCTCAACAACAGCCATTTAGACAGAATTCCTTGGATTACTCTAACGAGGAAGTTTTTGTAGTTTTTGTTCCCGAAATGAATATGTCTCCAGTTAACCCGACCAGCAATGACCCATCACTATGGAACAGCTCTCATTCCACAATGACTTACAACCACCTTGCCAACAATTTTTTTCCGCCAAACCCATCCCCAAACAATTTGATAGGTAATCCAATGGGCTCTCAAACGTACGAAGCGACTTCAAATTTTTGTGGATGCTCAGATTGTACTGGTCGCTATGTATTAGTTCCAACACATTGTCCGTCTTTTGTTGGACCAGTTTCAGGTGTTATAAACATTGAACCAGTTGCTCCAAACTATGTTTACCCACCAACTGCAGGTGTGCCAGGCATCTTATTTCATCTATAATATAGATCGTTTTTTAAACACATTCAATTCTGTTTTTAGCAGAATATTTGCAGTTCAATGAAGTCTTGTATGTATCTTTGAAAGTATTTAGTCAGGAAATTTGATTTTTAATTTTTTTCGTCATTAGAAACTTTTTCATGCAACTCATATAGCTATTTTCGTGCGTGATTTTAAATTTGCAAATATGGTTTTGTTGCAAATATGATGCAGGTGGTCACTTAAAATTGCAGTTGGTTAAAAATGCAAATATGATGCAGTTGGTCACTCGGATTTTTGTTATTCACATACTTGGCTCACGTGTAGAATGCCTTGCAGTAAGATGCTCGAATACACTGTCCTTACTTTATAACAGTATTATAAATTCCAATAACTGCTCAAGAATTTTCACAACAAATTAATTTAAATTGCACCGTACTGTTTTTATTTACGAAATAATATGGTCTCTGCTGTTATGTTTCGACATTTTTCAAGCAAAGAGATAATGATAAACGGTAAAGACGAGCAGTCAAAATGATTTTATTACATTGAATGTATTTATACATGTATTTATATGTTGATATTAGTTAAGGATTTAACTATTATTAAAAAGATGTGAACATAAACGGTGAAGACGAACGGTCATAAAAGAGTTTTATTGCACTGAATGTATTTATACATGTATTTATATGTTGGTATTAATGAAGGATTTAATGAATACTAGAAGTTTATGAGCATAAAGATGACGAAAAACGGGAAAAAACGGATTTTTCTTTGAATAAACTTCGAATTTTTAATTGTTACTATTCTCCTTGTTTAACAAATGTACTGGAATCATTATACTGTGAATTAAGTAAGAAGTAGAGAACAGGATTGAATTGTTAATTACTAATAAGTTAATATAGGACTGAAAAAAAATAATGAAAAAACTGTGTTAGAACATTTCTTAATTGACAAATCACATCAAAACTCAAAGATTGCAAAACAATGTTTGGAAAATAATACAATTTAAAATGTGAAGCTTTTGACTTTCTACATAGCATAATGGAATATGTTTTGGAATATGAATTTCAGCCACCCCAATAATTTTGTAAAATACAACTTATGAATATCACATAAAACGTTTAATATTCTCAAAAGATCCTTTTGGTAATAGTCATCTTTGGAAATTTTATGGCATCTAATTTAAAAACCAAATTGAGCCTTGAAAGCAAAGGTATCCAGACATAAGAACTAAATTATAAAGCATACAAATAATATTACTCTTGTGAAAATATTTTTGCTTTTTTTTTGTACTTATAAAATTGTATACCGGGTGTCCCAAAAAATAGGTAACAGCTTTGATCAAGACTCACTCTGCGAGTTTAACTCAAATGTATTCGAAGCAATTTTTAAAATATTTCTCGGTAGTCAACTTAAAAGTTGATACCTAGTTTGATATCATTTGTGCATCGAGAGTCAAGATATTAATTCTGAAAGTTCAAATTTGTTTTCAATCAAAACCAGAGGCCTAGAGTTTCGTCTAAACTGCGTCTTTGGATCTCCTAAACCATAGCGTTTTATGAAATTAGTTTAATGGTGCTTGGAAACACACTCAGAAAGAAATCCGAAAAATGAAAATTATACACTTTTTTATGGGTGCAGCCACTATGAAGTGCATTCTCTTATTTCAGCATTTTTACCAAAAATCTACCAAAATGAAGCAGAAATTTTTGTTTTCAAAAAATATATTCATGGAAAACTGATTGTGAAGATTCTTTTTAGAATCATTGCTCAGAAGTGTTTTAAAAAAACAAACTATGTTGTCTGGAACACCGCTGTCAGTCAGAAAATTCTACAACACGATCTTTTAAGAGCTTAGGCCAAAATTAAAACCTCTGGTTTTGAGTGGAAGGCAAAATTAAATTTTCAAAATTAGTATTCAGATAGGTAATGACTAAGTTAATCTTGATCAAATCTATTACCTTTTTTTGGGACACCCGGTAGATAAAAATTGAAAGAAATATAGAGTAATAATCTCTTGGTAATAATTTTCAATAAAATAGGCATTACTGGGAAAGTAAATGGCGTGGTGCAGCAACAAGCCCTCGGACCCCCTCACCGTCAACGTCGCTGGCACTTGGACTGCAGAGTGTGGACCTTTTCAACAAGATCTTGGGTGCGCCAAAAAAAGTCCCGGGTGCGTGAGCAAAAATTTCGTGGGTGCGGATGCGCCACAAGAACAAGAAATCCACTCAAATGCGCAAGTAACTGCGCGCCAGGAAAAACCAAATAAAAAATCTGAAGAAAAACTCTTGGCTGTCAAAGGCAGGTCAATGAATATAATATTTAATGACATGCGATACAAAATATTAAGCTAAATAAAGGGCGTTGATGAGGTTTATAGCCAAAGTAAAGGGCATGGCTCAACAAATTTTCAGGGCTCCGCCCCTCCCCCCGAACCCTTCTCCAGCTGCTCTCAAAGGTAGGCAATATGTATTTTACTTTCCAGTATTGGATGCGCCTTCTGCATACTCTGCAATCTGGGCTGGCACCATTACTTTGGGCCTTCGGCGAATTAGCCCCCCCCCCCCAATCGGAAAATGCTTCCTACGGGCCTGATATGTAAAGTAAGTCATTTATGTGATGTAACGAATGTAAGTCGTGTGATAGTGAAACAGATTATTAAGGAAAAGAGGTGATGTGAGTTTATCAGATGATTGGTGGAGCATTCCTTGCATCAATTAATAAAGGTAGTATCCAATGTATTAATTAGTATGGGAATGAACGAATGAGTGAATGAATTATTGGTAAAGGGAATAAATGAACAGAAAGAATGATTAGTTGATTTGATGAATTGATAACACAATTAGTTTATAATGATTATCTTCCAGAGGGTGGGGCAGGGGTACACCCTAAGATAAGGATTACGGATATGCGCAATGCGCCCCCCGATAAGAATAGGTTTGAAGGTACCCTAAACATAGGTACCATTTTTTAGCAAAATTGCTTTTCACAATGTAGGGGGGTTAGTCCTGTAACTCGCAAAAGCTCTTCAACTCTTATTTGATCGGATAGTCTTGTGTGATCGAACAGTCTATGGTTTGTCATGAGCCGCATAACATGGTTTTGGTACGTTTGAGGTATGTTTCAGATTGTCTTTAATGATGCAGACGTCCAGTTTACGCATTCCAAGCCAGAGAGTACTACAGGTAATACATAAGCACTATACAATTTTGACTTGCTGTGCTATAGAACACGTCTTGAGGTAAGAGCGAGTTTATTCTTCTTGAAAGCAGCCTATCTTCTTGTTCTTCTTGCTGTTCTTCTTGAAAGCAATCCAATTCTATGTTCAACATCTCTCACTCCATCGTTTTTGCATGACAGTTTGTGTCCTAAGCATACAAATTCAGAAACTTGTTTGATTTAATTGAATGATAATTGGTTTGCTATAGATTGTCATTTGGAGATTCGGAATAATTTGACCTGTAGTCATGAATTCCGTTTTAGAGGCAGTAATCATAAGTCTAACATTAGCTGCATGTTTGGCTAGAATATCAATTAACGACTAGAATTCACAGCGAGTATCGCTTAGAGCGGTACTGTCGTCTGCGTAGCTTAAATTTGAAAGGGGGTTCACTTTCAGCTTCCGAAAGTATTGCAGCGATGAAACAGAATAGCTGAATAGTTGATAGGAAAACAGAATGGCTGATAGGATGTTTCCTTGTTTCATTTCTTTCAGTATGTTAATACCGGGCGTCCCAAAAAATTGTAACAGGTTTGATCAAGGCTAGTGCTTAGAATATCGCTAAAATCCGTCAAAAGTAATTTTTTAAGTAATCCTCGATAGTTAACTTGAAAACAAAAATCTGGTTTGTTCATATTGGTCGTTTGAAAATTGAGATTGTAAAATTTGAAGTTCACACGTTTGGTTTTTATTTTAGTATACGCTCTTAAAAGGTTGTGTTGTAGGATTTTTTGAATCCCGGCGTTGTTCCAGTCAACGTATTTTGTTTTTGAAAACACTTCTGAATAATGATTGCAAAAAGAATCTTGAAAATCCGTTGTCTATGACAAAATTATTTTAAACTAAAATTGTTTCAATTTTGTAGATATTTTGTAAAGTGACTGCTTCCATAACTCAGCGTTCAATTTTCAGTTTTTGAATTTCTTTTCAAGTGTATTTTTTAGACCAAAATATGGACCTCTGTTTTGTGGTTGGAGGCAAATTTGAACTTTCAGAAATAACATCTCGACTCCCGATGCAGAAATATTAACAAAACTAGGTATCAATGTTTAAGTTGACTGCCAAGAACTATTTAAAAAATAGTTTTGAAAACATTTGACTGAAACTCGCACCGTTAGCCTTGATCAAATCTGTTACCTTTTTGGGACATCTTGCTAAATGTCTCAAATGCTTTTAATTTTGTGATTATGCCAAAATACAACTTTTTTTAATGTTTTTAATTTTTACACTTTATGAACCTGTAAATGAAATGATCTGGGAATTATACTATCCTAGTTATTCCAAAATACAATTTTCTTTGGAGTTTTATCGTTTTTGCAATCAAATGGAAAAGAAATTTAATCCTCCATCGGTTTTGTTACCCGGGATGGGTACACCCTAATATATGGGTACGGGTATGTGCCTTCAATATGGATGAGTTTAAGGCAATAAATTCTCTAAACATGGGTATTAGCAAAATGTCTTAATGTTGAGTTAGATATTAAAAGCAGTCCTTATTGTTAGGTGATTTGGAATGAAACACAACATTAATGTTGGGTACATACAAAAATTTGGGCATTAAAGATTGTTGGGTTTAAAAAAACTCAGAGGCACTCCGCTGTTCGATCATGGGACATGTACCCCCCCTCCCCTCCGGATTTTGGTAATCTCCCGTAGTAGTTACGAATACCCCTGTTTTGCTACATTCTTTTTTCTTATTTCCGTAGCTTCCAGTTTCTATTTTAATTTATTTCGACTTATATTTAGTCTGGTGAGGATAGCTATGTCTTTTCTTTTTAAAAGAAAATTTTGTTCGATCCTTGTGAGTCAGACCTAGAGTCTTGCCAACAGGGGCACAGCGGGGCCTATATTTCAGTTTCAGTGCAAATATTCCGACAAACGTCTTCCAGACACTATAAAAGCGAGCATACGCTAAAGACCGACATGTACGCTACAAGCGTACATACGTAGGAGGGGCCGGGGGCAATCTCCCCCGGAAAATTTAATATTAAATTGAATTTTAAATTGTAATTTAATAATAATAAAATTGAAAATCAAGGTGGTTAGATTGCCCGTGGTGGCTCTTTTTGGCCCTAATGTTAAAATTTAGAAGAGTAATTATTTGTATACATTCGTTTAGTTTAAGGATGCACGAATAATACTTCACAAGCAAAACAATTAAAATTGAAGGTATCTATATTTCGGCTGTTCCTCACAAGTTTAGCAAGAAAATTTAAGTTGAAAGTTTGTTTTATTTGGACAGGCAGTCCAAAATCAGATTGTACATATAGTATATACAAGGATAACAAACACGCTTTGCTTTGGGAACTCTTTTGGTCCCAAATAAATTCCTAACTTAAAAATACGCTTTAACCTTGAGAATTCATGTTCGCAACCTGTTGGAAGACGCTATTGATAAGGGTACAAGGATATTATACAGTCGCCGGTAACGATGTGGAAAAGCACAATTAATTGAAGATTGAGTCTTGAAATTAACTGAAAATGTCTGGATTTCCCTCATAGCGAGGCTTCCCAGACGTATCTGATATTCCGGTTTCTTTTGGGTTTGGATAATTCAAAATGAAAGAGCTGTATTCTTCTTTGAATCCACCTGAATCCAAACCATATCTTCTCTCCACTTTGCTGAAAGTTGTAGCAAAAATTACTAAACAATAAACTTTTTCAGAACACTTCCGGCAAAGTGCTGATTATCTCGAAAATTCCGAAAACAGGGTTGGGAAATTGCCCACCATGCCCTTGACCACTGCACCCATGTTTGCCAAATTCAGGTCGCAGTTCCCAGTTGTTCAAAATATAAAGAAATTCTTACGTTAAATCCAAAAACTAAATATTCTAGTGAGAATTTTCACCTTGGATATTGCTTCGTAAGGTTTCAATCAAAGGAAACAAAATCAAAAAATCAAATAGTCCGCAAATAATCTCGCTTGGACCAACTAGCTAACCATACCAAAAAGCGACCCCAAATTTTCAGGGACCGACTTATTTTTAAAAATGGACCGATTTGGTAAATATTGGGGGGTGTAGCACCCCCACACCCCCCTAATGTGCGCCCTTGATTGGCGAGTAGAATTAATAGGAAGAAACGTTTTTCCCGTCTCGATCAACAAGTGCTTATTCTAAAGGTTACTGTAACCCCTTCCGGAGGTGATTTTCAAACATTAATTCTCTGCTGTCGGCTTTTAAATAAATCATGTACATGTATACATCATTCTATGTAGAATTTAATGGAGAATCCATAAACAATGCGTACATTTTTTTTATGTATAAGCGCAAATGATATGGTCAGGATTTAACGCAAAATTTACCACCCGCGCGACAAATGCTCCTTGTACCTCCCATTTTGCTATTCAAGTAAAACAATGTATCAGTAAAGTGCTCAAGATCATGAACAACCAAAGCGTGTCAGCGAATTTTGATATGTAACCTCGGAATAACTAACATTCAAATTATTGTTAATGGTATTATAAGACTTTTTCTATTTCAAAACCTTTTAAAAATTGGACAGTTGGATTGCGGGAAAAACCCTGACACTTACTTTCGAAGAACAATACTTTATGACCCTGTGTGTGAAATGTCAATGAAATTGATTGGCCCGTTAGGTACAAGGAGCTATTTGAATGCTAGCTGGTGTCCCTAAATCAAAGCATTAGTGCGAAAACCGATCAACAATCTGTGTGCAAACAAAGAAGCCATAAGACGCAATTAAGCAATTAAAGATAATCTTTGTCATCAATGGGAAGATCAAAATTAGATGCCATGCTGAAGCAAATGGATAAATTCGGTAAGCCTGTATATAATAATAATAATAATCAATAATGAAACTTTTATTAGATCGAATATTCGGTTAAACACTGTAAACTCAAAATATATTTTAAGAAAATGATTAGCATTTAGACCACAAAAGTGTGCGCATTAACTCTGTGGTCAAGTGGGTAAAAATAAAAATACCGCCAATTTTCAAGTACAAGGTATTTTTATTTGAAAGATTAAAATTTCATGAAAAACAATGTCAATTGTGGAATTAAATTATTGAAATATGATATCCAATGACTGAACCATCGAAATATGATATCCAATGACTGAACTATCGAAATATGATAAAAACAAATTATCTTAAAAACAAGAAAATTTTAATGGGCATAACTCAGCGGTTCTTCAGTTCATTTTGCCAAATAAGGTATCAAATTTTAAGTCTACTTTATCAAATGCAATCAGAAACAGAAATATTAAAGTTAAAGCTCCTCCACAATAGCTTTGAAAACATGTAGCCTTTTTTCTGGGACATCCGGTATGTTATATAGTCATGTTATGTATCCGAGGGAGGGGGGGGGGCACTTGACTTCATTTTGGTAGGGGTGTGTGGACAGTCAATTTTTTTTAGCCATTCCTAGGTAATTGAGTTTTTTTGAACACACATCCATAGGTAAAAAAATTAGGCTAAATTTTGAACAGTAAGGTGGAATTTCAAAAAATGAATCCATTCTCAGGTAAATTTATTAAAAACACACCCATTCTTAGTTGAATTTATTGAAAAACATACCCATTCTTAGGTAAAAGTTCACAAAAAACATACCCAGTCTTAGGTAAAATGAATAAAAAAAGGCAGTTGACCACTCTTCCGGCATCTTTGAGAGTAGTTCCAACACATGTTGGTATTCTCTGGTAAGCAAAAAGAACTTCAACACATCGTCGACAAGAGTTTGCCCCAACATTTTGAAAGTAAGGCAAGTTATTTCCTAGATCCACTTGATGAAAAAAGAATATGTTAGTCACATTTCCAGCACATTATTCATTACTTCACAATTGGAGTATTTTCTCTATTTTGCAGAAATTTAAAACTTTTATAAACGTTATTTTTCAAAATGAAGGGTTGCTGAAATAATTGTGTGGAGACACCGTGACCGAACCGTGACGAAAATCACAAACTCTACGCGGGATCTAGGCTCTTGTGGCAAAACACGGACACGTAAATTCATAAATTTGCTTGTAGCTTAATCTGAAAATAAGAATTATTTGTTACCTGTAGCTTTTTTCAACTAAATTTATATTGTCCTTGTTTGATTGTGCTTTGCTTTTCTGGTGACATCATGGAGATTAGAATATTTGAATTCCGTCAGGTGCAGATTTGCTTGTCCCGTTTTATCATACAAGTTTTCCAAATGCATTCCGTGGTCATGTGGTTACGTTGTAAACAATTAATCAAGCGTTTTCAAACGTTAGCGCAATTGATATGCTCTTGATTATTGAAGCTAAAAGTGGCCAAGTAAAATCCACACACTGACAAAGAGTTGTTTAAAGTTCTAGTTGTGATTATATAGGAATATAATTACAAAACATAATTACCTGATCTTATAGATCTGTGACAATATAAACCTCAACTTGTATACAAAACGATGTCCAAAGGGCAAGCTTAGAGTTTGGGATGTCGTCCAGTCGTCTGAAATCACGTATAAATAGCTAAAGTTGGGAAATAAAATATTCTTCATCCGTGAGCTTTCTAGTTAATTAAAAAACAGTAATTCTGTTCCACTCCACATTTTTATATTAAAACAGCCTGCTTGCTTCTATATCGACTTGGGGAGTTTGACAAGTGAATCTTTTCAAATTAAAGTTGTTTTAATGTCAAAATATGAACCAAAAGTAAATATTTTTTTCAAGTTACTTGAAAGCTCACAGTTTTAATACGTTGTTACATATGACTGGATAACATCCCAAACTCTACGTTTTTCCTTAAAACGTCGTTTTATGAACAATTTGAGATTTTTCGTCTGACGTAGCTATTTCAAGCTACAGCCTTGCAAACGGAGACAGTTTTTTTGTGGGTCACTGAGTTTATTTTATGTTTATTATTTTGCTGTTGTTGTTGTGTTATATTTACCCTATCCATGTTTATTTTGAATTTCGTTCGTTTAATTGATTTTTGCTTTAGCAGCCATACTTTTCACAAGAGCATACTGCAATCAATAATGATAATAATAACAATACTAATAATTTATTATTTTAAAACGTTCTGTGACAAGCAATTCCTCAAGTAAAAACCCAACAAAATATTTAAACCTTTTGTTTGATACGTTTTAAAGAATTTTCTATTGTTTTTAAATTTGTTTTTGAGTTCGCAGTGAAATCTTGAAACAACTGAAAGTTTCACAAAACGAAATTACACATTTCTTCACCCAGACTATCGAAAACTATGGTTGCAATGAAATAAATAGGCCTAGGAAAGCAACAGATGCAAATCATGTTTCAAGCCAACAAGAAATTATGCCTAAATTTTGTTTTGAACAAAGTTTAATCAACTATTCTACGCGTAGGCTATCTTGCACCTGTTTCTCGATATGCAGAATTGTTTTAAATTGTAATCAAACTCAGCATGTGGTTTGCTTACATTTTCTAAATCTTCGTCAATTTAATGACTTATTCAAATGCACCACGCAATGGCAATTAATTTGCCAGTGAGAACAGACAATATCCTTGAAATGGCGCAAAAACTTTCTTCATCGAAAATCAATTAAGTCACCAAAAAACCCTCAGAAAAAGGTTCCTCTTATATTGGGTAATTTGCATTATCCCTAGGTTGTAAATGTTTAGAATGTGCTCACGAGATGTTAATAGATTGATAATCTCAGAATGAGACTAAAAACCTCAGTTTCAACATAAAATCCTGTTCAGTAAATTTTAACTCCTTCGTAACTCTCCCGATGCTATCGCCGACTTTAATAAACAAAACCAAAATTAATATTAGAAATTGGACTGTTATAATAATAATTGTTCAAAGATGCAGATGTTTTTTGTGGTAAACAAATTCAGTGGGTGTATTTGAAGAAAAGGAGGAAAGCGAAAAGGTAAAATCATTTAAAAACGTTTGTTGGAAGTGGAAACAAATAAAGCGGAAAATCAACTGTGATCAACTGTCTTTGAATAAAATTAGCAAAACTTCAGAAAGCAAAAAAGATCAAACGTGAACATGAATGTCAGTGAAGAAAATAAAATTTCAGCTCAAACTTTTAAATGTTACACGACTGTTGCATGGAGAATCATTTTATCACAAACACAACGAGAGATTGTAGCTTACATCACAATATTGCTTATGCCATCCACCATAATTCTCAATCTAGCCATTTGTGTTGCATTGTACAGATTAAATCAACTCAAGTCTTGCTCGAAGTTTCTTGTCTTCGTGTTAAGCGTCTCGGATCTTGTCACTGGTTTCATAACCATTCCAGCGATTGCAGTTTTGTTCACAAAATACGGTAAAGTTAGAAGCTGTTGGTTTGAACAAGCTGAGATGCTCGTGACTCAAACGAACGGACATTTTTCATTGTATATTTTACTCTCACTTGCAATGCAGCGATATTTCAAGGCAAAATCCGCAGCAATTTCCACAAACAGTGTCGATTCTCTGTTTGCATCAAAATATGGCATCAAAGTAATCGTTTTCGTTTGCGGATTTTGGTCGTCTGTTCATGGCCTCGTTTCGACATATTTCTTTGGATATGTGAAAAGCACTCTGCCAAATATTATTATGATAATTGTGAGAACAGTGGCTATTTTTGCAATATATATTCTGTATTTTCGCCTGCATTTTTCCATCAGAAGACACATCAAGAGGATAGCTCCAACCTTAAAAGACAATTCTGAGTTCAGAAGAAAAGCTCCAAAAAATATCAATGCATATCATGCTTTTTTCATGACAGTGTTCTTAATAATGCTTTCATTTGCATTGTGTGTATCTCCTGCCATGGTGCTTGATGCTTGGACAGGGTATTACACATTTATCAAAAAAGCTTCTACTCCACAGACAATACGATTTTTGTACTACCTTGCTTACTGTCCCTTGATTATGAACAGTTCTCTTAATGCAGGAATAATCCTGTGGAGAGATCAAGACTCCAGAAACTATTTAAAAACCCTTCTTTGTTGTTCTTCGAATGAAATCGTAAATGCAAATACACTTACATAAAATGAGGATTGTTCACATTTAGGGGGCTGTTTGTCCATATGGACATCGTTTACACAGTTAAAAAAGGCCTGAAATGACTCCGTACAGAACAGTTTGTTGCAATGAATCCCGACGTATGAAATAATGAATCCCGACGTATGAAATAATGAATCCCGACGTATGAAATAATGAATCCCGACGTATGAAATAATAAAAATACAATATAAGTCAATTCTTATGCGAATACTTTCTCTTGTGATGAACCCAGTGCTATGTGATGAACCCAGTACGAACCAGAATATCAATGAAGTAAACACAATATAGTCTATTTTGCCTAAGCTAAATTTTTCTATTTGCTGTCTTTCGCGCTTCTTTATGCTTCTTTTTCCTAAAACATCAACACGACAACATTTTCCAGAATGCATTGCGCGTGTTAAAACTTCTGACGTAATAATGGGATTGGTCAATTCGTTTGGAACCTCCAATTCAGTTCTATGATGTCATTCGAGATTTCTAATTTAAATCGAGTTTTGCAAATACGTTTTAAGATTCTTTTTAAAATGAAAAGTTTGTGGAGGAATTTCTAATTTCTACCTGCAAACCATTCCACAACTTTACCCCCGTATATCGGATGGACTTCAAACCATATTGCAGCGTATTTTTCTAAGTCAAAAACAAATCACCTCGAGTTGATTGCCTTGTTGTATACTGATGAATACATGAATTCAAAGAAAAGAAATCATGAAAGCAGCGTGGAATTAATTAATTTGTTGATTTATAAACAGAAGTTAATAATCCAAGTTGAAATATTTCAGAAAGTCTAAGTAATTTGAAATCTTTAAAAATCGTAAGAGAATGAAAAGATAATTTTGATGCGAGATTGCTGTGACAGCTCTTTTTTGCAATTTGAATATTAGTTCTTTATATGAAGCAAATGTTTGTCCCCAAACAGCAATGCCATACTGAAGGAATACATATCAAAGTATCTGATGGAAGGAGATTTCTAATCTTAAAGAGGATACCACAGGTTCTTTGCTATTTTTTCTTTAAAGTTCATTTAGATGATACCTCCTACTGAGATGTTCATCCAATTATACATACATACTCATTAATGCCTCCGCAAAAATACTAAAATTGACATTTTTGCTCACTTTTTATCTTTTTACTTATTTTTCTTTTTTTTTTTTTAACCACAGACCTCTAAGGGGACCATTATGGAAACAAGGTCTTTCGATCTTTTAATGCTATCCCTGCCACTCTAGTTTAGGGGTTC
>JAYJMH010043052.1:0-14754 GCA_036873815.1 Phacellophora camtschatica | reverse complement strand
GTTGCTAAATGCAGTAGTCCAGTTGAGTTTCATAGTTATATTCTTGTTATAAACATTGCGCAAAAGCGAATTGTTATCGCTTTTGAGGATACGTAACCAATTTTTGACAGTCGATTTGAATCCAATAACATAAAGTTGGGGTCTACCTAATTCACATCTACAAGCGTTATTTGAAACTGAGTTTTTCACCCCTAATAAGTGTTTGCAAAGTTTTATGTTCAACTTTTCAATTGGATTCATGTCACTAAATCCATGTTTCAGGCAGCCCCAAAAATCTACCCCATATAGAAGGATTGGTTTGACTAGACTATCAAATAGCTTGATGGTAAGAATGATATTACGTTTGAATAGGTCATCTAAACAACTTTTAAGTTTAAAATATGCTTTTAGGCCACGTTTATATAGATCGTTTAGCAATTCCTTAATATTTAGATTTGGGGTTATTAAAAAGCCAAGGTAATTAAAATTTTTTACGGTTTCTAATTTTTTGTGATATATATATATATATTTGTGATATATTTGTGATATATATTTGTATGTATGCATTACTCACCTGGATCATTTATTTCCTGACGCAGAAGTGAAATTGAAAAATGCATCTGAACGGAGAGTCGGAGGATTTTAGGTAAACCCTCTGAACAATTATGCATCATTATATGCAAGATTAAATGGTGAATCTAGAAAAAATACAATAGAAAAAAAGTTACCAATTGGCAACCCTCGTTAAAATAGCTCATTTCTGGCTTTGCGACCAAACCAATGTGTCCGTGAAAGACTGAAGGTCGTGAACAACAAAACTGCTTCAGGGAGTTTCAATATGTTGTGTCTTCTCGAAATAACCAACATTCAAATTAATGTTTTCCAAGGTCTTTTCTTATTTTAAAATCTGGAATATGCTAATTCGTCCTTGAATCCTTAGAAGATGTGCAGATGAGATCAACAAAACATTTACCAAGGCTGAAAGAATTGTCTTACACAAAATATTGCGTGAACTAAACTTTCTGAAAGAACTGTCTTACGACAAATATTCCGTGAAATAAATCTTCTGAAAGAATTGTCTTACGACAAGTATTGCGTGAACTAAATCTTCTAAAAGAATTGTCCTACGAAGAGTATTGCATGAATTAAATCTTCTGAAGAATTGTCTTACGACAAATATTGCGTGAGCTAAATCTTCTCACGTTTATCGTAGGGCAAGAGGGGACATGCTAAAGCATCCTTAAAGCATTTAAGATGATGACAGGGAAATATGGCAACAGTCTTCCGTATTCTATTTTCTGCAGTTAATAAGCCCGGAAACAAGCCATGTGCACATAACACAAGAGGATATCAAAATCTATGGCGTCAATACAGCAAATTGATGAAAAAACTTCTTTTCGAATCGTATTGTCGATTTGTAGAATTATTTGACGGAGGATTTCAGGATGGCACACACTGTAAACTGTTTTGAAAGACAGTTTGATATTTTTAGAGGGACCAACCACTGGCTTTAGGAGAAGTAAAGTTTGCATTTTATTCCCATTTCGATTTATCCAATTCTACTTCTCCTACATTCCGTGTTTTTATTTTCGTTGAAACGGTAGGGAAGAGGAGTCTCCTGGCACCAACAATAGGTTTGACTAATAGCTGGTTACCAGCCATAACGTTAAAAACTTTAGAATCGGACAATCTAGAGGCTGTCTAAGCATGCAAAAATGTGTTTTTCAATGCAATTCAATGTAATTAAAAGTCTGACAGTTGAATTTGGTAAAAAATCCCAACATATTCGAAGTAAAATCTTTTGTGGCCTTTAGTGTGAAATTCAAATGAAATTGTTTGGTCCGTTTTAAGTATGCAAAGCTTTTTGAACACCAACTGGTGCCAAAATCCTGTTCTGCGAAATAAGGCTGACAAAAAATTATTCTAAAATTGCGGGGAAAACGATTAACGAAAAACGATCTGTGTGCAAATAAGAACAACCAGAAGTCAAACTAAACGTGCGCTCGTTTGAGCAAATCCTCAAGCATGTTAGCTTCAATAAGCTGGGTTGTCTCCTGTTTAGATAAGGACGATAGAGAAATTATTCTGCTTGGTGATACAAATTGTGGTTTTACTGAGAAACCAACTTAGACAGTGATACCAATCACACAGAAGTCTTTCTGAAGCTTGCATGACCTTTTATTGAAAACTCACTTCCATTCCTGTTGTGTCATTTCAAGGTTTTTGAAAAACTTTAATAAGCTAACCAGTGGTACCAACCCCGGGAGGGGGGGGGGGTATTTAATATACTTTTGGTACGGGTATGTGCAGCCGATCTTGATGGGTTTGAAGGCAGTAAATTCTCTAAACATGGGAATGATTTTTAGCAAAAATTGTCCTTAATGTTAGGTGGTTTCGAATGGAACATGACATTAATGTTGGGTATACACGAACATTTCAACACTATTGTTAGTATGGAGGTTCTGATAAGAAAGGGGAGGTTGGACAAATATCCGAAAATTAGTAGTAGGGGGAGTTTTAATAAAGAAGGGGAGTTAAAAGAATTTTTAAAAATCAATAGTAAGGGAGGGGACTATTACTTAGGAACCCCAGAGTAAACAGAAACATAAGTCCGTAAAAGTCGAAATGAAGATTTGATTTTGAATATTCGGTAAAATGAGTAACAGGTTGTTGAAAAAACAAAATGCCTTGGTGTACAAATTGATTGACAAAATGCCTTTGGATTGGAAAGAACAGATCAAAGTCGTTTCTTGCAAATTACCCATGGCTATTGGCTTTCCGAAACACGCCAAATCTTTGAAAACTCTCTACGGGCCTTCTACACATGCATTGTGAAGCCCCATTTTCGATACAGTTTGTTCTGATTAGGGCTGCACCGTTTTAACTGAATTCAATAAGTTGCAGAAACTTCAAACTGTGCCGCTAGAATCGTGGCGAATAGCAGCTATGATGCCCCAGGCAGGCCAGTCCTTGAGGAACTGAACTGGAAGATCATCGACAAACTTATTGGAAATGAGTATCAAACAACGGTTTTCAAATCCCTCAACTGTCCTTTTCATAAGAAACTCTAACTGTCCTTTTTACAGTCTCCGAGGAGCAAAGCAATAGCCTCTCGGCTGGGTCAAAGAGAATTTACGGTACATAAAAATTGTAATTTTTAATTGCAAATAGGTTTTTAGCTCTTAGGTTTCTTAAACTGTTATTTTTATTTTTAGTTTCTCTCAGTGCTGTAGAGCTAGGGGGCCCAGCCCTCCTTGTTAATGCCTAAAAACGACAGAATTTTACTTTTTGGTATTTTTTTGGGTTATTTTTACATTGGAGCCCCCTTGTTTTTTTAGTGGCACTACATTACTGGTTTCTCTGTATTTTTTAATGAACTGAAATGATCAAAACCACATAATTTTTCTTTCAAGGAACCCTCAACGTTGTTTCTTGTTGATCATTATTTTTATGGATTTTTGCAAATTTTCAGGGCATCTTCTAAATACCTGCATGCTTAATTTCTACTCAAAGTAAATACTTTCTGAGATACCAAAATAATTTACCCTAATCTCAGGCTTGAGTTCCTTATATAAAAAATCGTGTAGCTTGAGTTCCTTATATAAAAAGCAAAAATTGAAATATTGACTTGAAGGGGCCTGTTACCTGTTTCTTTTCACCCATTTCAATATTTTGAACAAAATACTGCTCTAAAATGTTTTCTTCCATGACATACTCCTAGAAAGGGGCTGGCCAACATTTAGAACAAAATACTGTATATCTGTTAAGTAATACAGCAAGGTCCCACCTTTAAGAAACCACTATATAAGAAACTCAGACCAATAGTCAGAGGTTAAACAAGAGCAATAGCCTGAGGTTGAGAAACAGGTTACTTATAGCATGATATTTTAAAAAGGAAGAAGAAACACAAAGAATTCTGAAAGGTTCTTACTTGCAGAAAGATGAAACAATGTTTTAAATTCTGTCCTGTAAACACAGAAAGTTTCAAAAAACACTTTTTTTCAATGCTGAAGTTTAAAGTTTGAAACTACTCTTTTAATTAAAGAAAGAAACATTAATGATTGCAACAATTTAAAAAATAAAAAAATGCAGTATTAGTATACAGTATATTCATTCATGTTGTTGAATTTCAATGTAAGGCAGAAACTATACTCAGAAAAGCAACAATGTTTGGAGAAACAATATAATCATCTAAACAAGATTGTCTACTTTTGCCTTTTCATTGCTGTGAGTATTGCAGAAAGCTCATCTCGCTTCTTCTTGCCTCTTCTGTGAGTTCCAAGCTAAAAAATTAATTTCAAAACTCCTTATTCATGGATTACCTTCAATGATTTAATTCAAATATTTTTAAAAAACTTTTTGAAATGATATTATATTTAAAAACAAAATTTGGCAAAATTTTAAATTCAGTGGAATTCCCATAAATTTTCATCTCTGGAAAGGATTGCAAATATTTTCTTGGTGCTGACCTTCTCTAATCTATCGGTCCCACAACATTGCACGGATAACAATATACACATATTCTTATGTCAAACTTGCCAAAAAATAAAATACTTTTAAAATTAAAAATAATCACTCAAATTTGCTGAAAAAAAATTTAACAAAATAATTACCCTCTTTTTGACAAACTTAAGAGCTCTCTTATCTTTCTGTACTTTCAACAATTCCATTGCCCTTTTCTCGTATGGGGCAAATCCAACAACTTCCTTTATAATGTCTCGACAAAACTTGACTCTCTTATTGAGGTGCTGAAAAAAATTATGAACTCGCATCACAAAGATTAAAATAATATGTTTTTGCATTGAGAAAACTGGTATCTTTGTTTAACCCGGTGAGTCAGATGAAAAGTTGAGATGTTTGCAAATATTTAAATTGGTGATAAATTATTCAGAAATTTTGACAACTAGTGCTCAGATGTGATGTAAAATTGGGCTATAAAAAATAATTTGATCAAAATCAAACTGAGTTATTAGTAGAAATGAAAAATAACTATATATAAACTGTAAAGTTGTCTGAAAACCTTGATCAAAATTGGCAGTGCTTCTCGCTTGCAACGATGACAAAAGAAAATGTTTTATTTCAGCAATAAAAGAAACAGGCAATTCATTCTGCTCTTTTAATTTCCGAAGGTGAAAGCATGTAAAGTGCTTTTCTAAAAAGTGTATTTTCCATCGCCGAGAGGATTGAAATGTTGTCAATTTTGATAAAGGTGTTCAGACCTTTTTCACTGGATTCTGGACGATTTTTGTATTTTTACCAATAACTCGCTGACTAAATGATTTAATTTTATAACATAATTTTTATAGCTAATGTTACCTCTCATCTACACACCAGTCATAAAATTTTTGCAATGGGAACGAGTTATCATTAATTTAAATATTCACAAAATGTCAAACTTTTTTCACTACCCAGTATATAAAATAAGAACAGAGGGAAAAGACGATCTTGATACCTATTCCCAACACATTTTGGCAATATAGCATTCATCGGAAGATTTACTCTGCATTAAATGAAGAAATATTTCAAAAATCAACTAACCCCCTTTCTTCTTGATGCCCTTGGCTTCTGTGTATTTTTCGTTGTCTTGTGGCCTTTCGACAAACCAACGGACATTTCTTGCGAAGGCGCCATTTTGCTGTTAGTAAAAGATATAACATAAACACAATGCAGCAAAAAATCGAAACAGAAATATATTCATACCAGACTGCGGACTTTGATAACATTAATTAGTACCCACAGTTGATCCTTTTCCAAGAATCAAATCTAGCTAAGAATTTCTTGTGTGGCCTGATATGTTGAGTGATGACTTCAAAGATATTTATTGAAAAAAATCTCTTGAATACAAAAAAAACTCGAAACAATTTAAAAGATCTACAAATTTTGAGGATTTACACCACCATTTGTGTATGTGCTATTTTAGGGGTCTATTGACATATTTGATTCTATTTTTATGCTCAAGTAACCTCAATTAGTTGTTTATAATCTGAGAATGAGGGTAGTTAAAGAGACTAAAAGGTGATGCAAATTGTTACCAAGCATTGTTCAATTGAAAATGCCAACAAGCTCCTTGTATGTAGACAAATAATCTAAAGTTCAGCAAACTTGCGAAAATAGCATCAATAAAAACAAATCTAAATTAGTTGTCTTGATAAAGGAATGTTAGTAGCCTTTTTAAAAGCCTAACTAAGACCACATTTAGAATATGGGAATGTTAATGTGGTCCCCTTCTTGGTACAAGAAAGATATCCAACTGATCAAAAATGTCCAAAGAGGAGCTTGTAAATTGGGCGAGGGTATGCATGATAAGTCTAGAATATGAGGAATGCCCGAAAGAAATCAAATAATAGATTTTTTAGATTTCACAAAGAAGTCTGTGTGGTCTTTGTTTAAAATCAACATTGATGACTTTTTCAGTGACTTCTTAAACTTATAATTAATACATTATATTTATAACATTTATCGGATACATAGCATATAGAGCAGAAATGATCCTAAACATTGGTAAATAAGTGACACAAAATTTCGAACAGCAAGGTATGTCTGGAGGAATTAGTGGATATATTTCTCTATATAATATACCCCTTTTCCTCTGGAGCATTATCTCTTGTCTTCTATTTGTAGCATGCATTCGTAAAATAATAACAAACAATAATTAACCACGACAAATCTAGAAAGATGGATGGAGAGATATCGCCGTGGTGTGACAGGGCTTTAGCCGATTACCACATCTAGCTATATGTTGTTATGCTATGTTAAATAAAACATAGAAGAAACTGCATTAAAAAGACAAACATAATCTTTTGGATCGATTGGCGCTGTTTTCATATTCTGCACTGCATGAATCGAGTTTTGTCTGCAATTAAACTCTCATCAGATACAATCATAAGTTCTTCTGTTCTTTCAATTATTAGATTCAAAATTTCGAACGATAAAATCACAAAAATACAACATAAATTGAAGATTGAAATGGATAATGTATGGTAGATAATTGAAAAATGAAACGAAATTACCTTACCTTCGTAGCTTGAATTTGAAAAGGCCTAAGGTTCGAAATGGAGGCTAGTAGTGTGGTCAAAACCCAAAGGAGGCTGTTGCTGGAGGAGAGAAAAGGAAAAACACGAAGAATGAAGAAGCAACCTCAGCAAACCGGGCAAACAAAGAAACTAGGCAAACAAACAAGCTGACCTACTAAAAAAGATGTATTTGATGATAAACTGCTTTGAAGATTTTGTCGTAGGAGATAATGAAGAAATATTATAAAGTTAGAACTGAAGCGGTAAAGTATATATGTTTTTGTGCCTGACTCTGTCTCTGATGAGCTGAGGAACAGATGATGATATATGATGATGGATGAGAGAGAAAATAAGAAAAAAGAGAGAGGCCTAAAATAAATTTAAAAATTCGTGTAAAACATGGATGATTGATTGGTTTGGGTCATGGAGCCAGAATGAAAGCAGGGGGTTCGCCAAATATGGTGGGATCACTGCCCCAATTCATTTTTTGTTAACTGTTTTGCAGTGCAAGCCATGGAGTCGTCAGGGGAACGCGGGAGCATACATGACTGAAAACAAGTGAGAGAAACATAGGGAACCAATAAAAAATCTTGCAGGGGTTCCCCCATCAACTGTAAACTTTTTATTTTGCACAGAAAATGTAATTTAAAACCTTTGAAAATTGCGCATAAAAGGCCGTCACAGCTAGATACTGTGCAGAAATTTGACACCTTTCCTGCATAAGAGAAGTTTTATTTTCAAAACCTGAAAGGATTCCAATGACAACTTTGAGGGGAACCCCTTTAAATTTTTGACTAAATCTGAGCAGAAAATGCCCCTGATTTGACAAAAAAGTGGGCAGAACACAAAAGCAACAAGGTTTTGTGGGAATGCTCAGGCCTTACTTTGCAATCTGGTGGATTCCAGGCAGGTGATCGAAAACTGGGTCAAAAATTCCTGGGTAGTTTGCTTTAATAGCAAAAACAAATCTCACTATTTTCTTATTTAAGGCCAAAACATAAACATCAAAGTTTAGGCCTTAAATTGATCTTTGCGAGATCGGCCATTTTGAAATTAATCAAAAGAAATAGTCCCAGAATCGATTTTGCCTTTTAAAACTTACTTTTAAACTTCAAACAAACTATTCTTCAAAGCAAACAAAATTAAGCTTGTCAATGTCAATAATTATTTGATAGATCATAAAATGTTTGTATCAATTGAATTTTCTGGGATTACAGAGTACTGCTATATAACCAATTGAAAATAGAAAGTTTCATAGCTTGCAAAGAGTACAAATTTTTTTTAACTATCTTTGGAATTTTGGAAAAGAAGGATATTTGACCTACCAAGTGACCCAAAAAAAGTTCTGACGTTTGAAAAATCTCCAAAATTTGATTTTGTGTTATAAATGCTTCAAAAATTTGTTTCTCTGTTTACTTGAGAAGGACCAAGTTAATTTTAGAAGCTGCCATTATTTCGGTAACATTGAGTTCCAATTTGAAAAACCTAATTTTGAGCTATACTTTTCAAAACCTTTGTACTAATTTAAATTTCAAAAATAGATTTTAAGCATTTTTCCAGGAAATGGTATTTTTCCATTATAAGTGATAGCAACTTATTTATTTATCATGACAACTTATATAAAGTGATTTAACTTATACCATGCATCAAAACCAGGTCATTTTTAAACTGGGAAAACTACATTTTTTGAATGTGCTGGGGACATTTTGACATTTGCTACAATTAATTTAGACTTCTTGTACATGGCATTGTAAGAATGAGCTGAATGGAAAATAGGGTCCCTTAGAAAACCATGTGAAATATAAACACAAAGGAAAATCCTGGCACACTACCCCCATAGGTTTTGCCCAAAAGGTAGCCATTTCCAGCTTCTGGCATTACTGATAACAGCACAGCAAAAAATATAACTTAATTGACTTTGTGTAAGATTGGAGAAGGAAAGAAAGGTTTATTTGAAAGTTAAACGAGTCACAGTTTATGCAGCTGAAGATGTTTCATATTTAATCATAGCAGTGCCTTGTCTACTTTGGCAAAATGAGCAGTTCCTTTTCATATTAAGGCAATAAATACAAAGACATAGTTGTGCAAATGCGACCCAGTATCTTCTTTGTTGTGAAAGCAGAAGAGAAGAATACACATGACTGAAGATCAAGTTATGTCTATGACTTTCCAGACTGAAATTGCCAGCCAAACTGACCTGTGCGCACTCTGAGCTATCCCATTCATTACATAATGACAATGACATTTTATGCTGCTAATTAAATAGCACAATTGTTAAGGGAAACATAAACAAGTCCCCCTTTGGGAGACACTCTATCTTGACTAGCTATGGTCTGCCTGAGGCCTAGATTGTTTTAATGAAATCTTCAGACCAATATTAGAAAGTTGAAAAATAATCTTGGCTCAAACTTATATGTGTTACAGTGCAATCTAGACATTCTTTTTCATAGATGGAGTTTAGACTGGCTTTTAAACAAAAATAAAATTACCTCACCGATTAAACTTCTTTTCAAGTCAATTCGAAGAGATCACCATGAATCCATAAATTAAGCAACTTAAAACTACCTCCTCACACAAAATCCATTTGAGAGTTGTAAATTAGTTCTTCAATAGAATTATTTATTGTCTTGTGCATTCCCAAGCCTCCCAAGTAGATTTCCTGTGATCAGGTTGTTTTAGCTGTTCAATTTATGGACTGGAATCCATGGTGACTTCTTTGGATAAAATATATGAAATTTCAAGTTTGAGGCAATTTTATTTATATAGTTTTGATACCTTAAATTTGCCCTAGAATCTTGTGCGATATTTCAAACTTTAAGTTAGTCTTTTGCACGCCTGATAGAAGAATGGAGAATGTGCATTTCCAAGTCTCCTAAAAAGAAGTTTCTTGTATTTAAAGACATGACATATAAAGATCCAATTAAACAACTAGATCTCTCTACACTCAAATTCAGACGATTACATGGGATCAAATTCAGACTTTCAATTACGTTTCTAGCAAGGATAATGACCGCAGAGTCATGGGAGACTTATTCTGTATTTGCAAAGTGCTACAAGAGGTCACTCACTAAAATTGTTAATATCTTGCAATAAAATAGTCGATTAATGGAAGTCTCCCTGAGAAGGTAGTATTTGTATAGCACAGTTTAAACAGTAACAGTGTGCAACATTTTATTTGTGCACAGTAAAATATTTTTAGCGTTAAGGCCAATATCAATTAGGCTTAAAAAAAAGATTACAACTTTATTGTTCTGCATTGTGTTGTTCCAGCTTTCTCTTATTTTGAATCATGTTCTTTTGATGGAAAACAACTTTTGTGTATTTCAGATTTCAAGAAATGGATGACACATCAACAAACACATATATTGGAATAACGACTGGCTTATTAGTTATTCTGCTTGTACTTACAATGATATTGGCAGTAATTGTTTGGTACAAAAGCAAACAAACACTGAAAGGCAAAATGAAGCGCAAGAGACCGAAGTTGAAAATCAACATTCATGGTTTACCCAAGACTACGGCACAATCTCCATCAGCTGCTTACCAAATTCTGTCAACTACAGATCCTCCTGAATTTATGATACCCCCAACTCCATCAACCCCGGATTCTCCTAATCTTAATATGTTTCCCTCAAAAATATCAAAATTTTCTGTTCCCGACTTTCCCAAATCATCATTTGGTGCATCACTTAATTCTCTACCTGATGCTAAAATACCTGATTCGCCATTAGCATCACCAGATGCATCGCCAACAACACCACGCAGTGCAAAAATTCGCATTTCATCAGACCTTTTCTACAGGCGGTCTGCATCAGTTCCAAATGAAGTATTCTTTTCAAGAAATAAAGATCAACAACCAGAGACAAACCCGTCGACTCTGTGGAGATCTGCAATTTCAAAAACAGTGGCTGCAAGTTTGTTAAGTCGGCCTCTGAGAAATAATAAGACAGTTATGTATCCAACAAATGGATCTATTAAGTTTTGCTTGAAATACAATCCGTTTACGCTAGAGTTTTTTGTGAAGGTACACAACTATTGCTAATTATTATCATGCTAGATTGTGTGACTTGTTGGACACATTTTTAGAAATGTTTGCAAATAACGAAGAGCTATCATTCTTAACATGAAACAAAGATTTGCAATTTGCATGGATGGGTACTGAAATACAGAATGCCTCAGGAAACATGTTCCCTGTTTGTTTGAAAATTTCACAAAATTTCTAAAATGAACTGTTCATATTTGTATACCATGTTAATCTTCAGAATTTAACTTGGTGTTTGGTTTAATTAATTCCAAATATTCTTCTCAGATTTTACCCACGTCGTTTGAAACTTCTTCCCCAGACTCAAAACATAACATGTACCAAATGCCAAATATCTTGAATTTTCCATCAATATAATGTCCAACCGGCGAAGAATATTATTCCCCTTAATCCGTCAAAAACTCGTCGAGGTATGAGTATCGACGGTCAGATCTGAAAACTGAAACCAGACGATAGCCAATCTTTCTCAATATTTGGAATCAAGAACAAACTTGTATATGTTGTCAAGCAGAACGCTAAAATGCCATGCTTCTCGTTGCTTTTTTCTTGATTTCACTTATCAGTTGAGATTTGAACACACTTCTTCCCGCGACTACTTACCAAAAATCATGTCGGAAAAGTTCTTCCCAAGACATTCAATCATTTTATATATTATACAATTAGAATTACTGTTGAGATCAAACGAAAGAATGACATTAAAGCGTTTTATTTGACATCACCCACGAGCTTGTTCTCGTTTCAAAATGTTGAGCAGGATTGACAATTGTATGGTTTCATTGCTCACTCAATTTTTAACTGTCCAGACACACAACTTAGTGAGCTTTTAACGGATTTTAGAATAAATTTATATGGAATGAATGAAAAATTATAAGTTAGAATATGCAAATTAACCTGTTATAAAAATGTAACTAGCTGATTTCAGAACTTCTTTGAAATTTTCAAGCAAACGGAACAAGTTTTTGAACAAGCATAATTGACAAAATTGTAACAAATTGTACTTGAAAATTTACCATAACCACATAACATGAGATTTGAACGTAAAATTATCTTTTTGCAGATACGCGACCTTACGGATTTGCCACTGACAAGGGAGAAAGGTGTTTCATACCCTTATGTTCAAGTTTATATTATTTCGGATGACGACATCCAAAAGCCATTGTTTTATGAGGTTTTGAATTATACACGAGATAAAACGTGCAGTTTCATTGGCATGACGGTCGAAAGGATACGTTCCTGTACTCTAAAGTTTATTGTGCTTGATTACGATAAATTCTCCAGAACTGAATTTGTTGGTGATTGTGTGATACCAATGGAATATGTGAACATCGAAGGAGAAGACGAGACTAGGCTACTGAGCGTTGTCAAAGACGAAGTGGTAAGTTTCCTCAAATTTTTAATGTTTGAGGAATCGTTTTCTGGAGAATATTAAGATTTTAGAGTCTGAGAATTAAGCAACCCCATTTCTGAGAAAATAAAGAAGTAAGCAACTAACAAGTAAAGCAATCATCAGGAAAATGTAATTGCAGCAAGCTCGTATGCTTTTGTAGTAGGGCACTGACCGTGAGTGAGACTGTTTGAGCCCAGTACCATTTTCAATTATTCAATTATTTAAGCCCAGTATTAAACATCTAAGCAAACATTTAAGCAGCTCGAGTTCCATGTTTTGTCTGAAAATTAGGAACTTCTGTACTACCCAAAATCCTAATTTGCTTTTAATAAATAATCGTGTGTTAATAAAAGTGCTATTTACTTTTCTTCAAGGAATTGCAGTTTTTGGTTTTGTGTTTGAAACAGAAATATCCAAAAAACTTGTCATCGGCTCCTCGGCTACTGCATTTGGCCATGCATTTTCGGAATTTCGGTTTCTCATTTTTCCGTGGTCGGAGATACAAAGAATACGTTTACAGCTGGGACTCTGTTTTTTATAGGCAGTCACAGCACTTTTCGGTCTATTTACTTTTGATTTAACTGTTAATGACTTAAGCTGTCTGGGTATATGTATAAAAATCCAGACATAAATTTATGACACCAGTATTTGGGCATCTAAGTCAATACCTTATTATTGCTGCCAAAGTTTTCTTATTTATACAGCAGAGGCTCTTTATATTGAAAAGCACGAGCAGAGTAAAGCAATTTTTTTTTTTATTGTAAATATTTGTTTTGATCTTTGTTGTTTTATATTGTGTATTTTATCCTACAGCCGCAGGAGAAAGGTGAACTACTTATATCTTTATGTTATCAACCAAGCTCAAATCAAGTTTCCGTCATCGTTTTGAAGGCAAACGGGCTTCCAGAGGGTTTGGGTGGCAGTAGACCAGGTACATTAATATTTTTTTATGCACGGAATTTCAATTGCATATGCAACAAATATTGAATTGATTATAAAGAGTTAAACCCTTAATACGTTTTACTTATCGAAATTAATTTTTCCATCTGTGTTTCTGAAGTGCCCAGAGTCCAGAAAAGGGATCCCGTTAAACAATAGAAGATAGACATGGTTTGGGTGTGACACATTTTCTTTTGTTGCGACCGTAATGTTTTCCTGACTCTGTAGAAATTAATTGTGAGCTTTTATCTGTGGCTTTTTTCGTTCCTTTGTATACTTTCTGTAGCGCTTATATATTTTTTGTACCGCTTTTCTAGCGAGTATATGTGCAGCAATGCTGAGGAATAAACATAACGGGATTTTCGGCAGACTGAACCCAATGTATTTTGTCTTTGACCCTTCCATGACTGGATTTATTTCCAATCAAGAGGCAATTCATATCTTAGTTTCATTTTGCAGGGGGTAGCACATGCATACCAACTTAATTTGAAACATAAAGTTACGTTGAAATATATGAAATTAGTACAAAGCTCTGTCCCCATTTACCTCCTGAAAATATGACGTTTTACGTTGTCTACGAATGGGCAATATGGCCCTTCCCCCGATGAAAGTGTTGAAAGGTATTTCAATTCAAGGTTCATTGTTTCTTGCACTGTGGGTGAAAACTTATAAGCTCTAATTAGGATTAATATGTATGCACGATTTTATTTTATGAGAAACCAAGCTCTGGCCCTGGTACTAAAAGTTTCCTAAATTTTCTATTGTTCCCTATTCTTGCGAGGAAGAGTGGGATAATAGAATGAATAGAAACATCCGATAAATTCTGGCATTATGTTTCTTATGAAGATATTTATTATCAAAAGATGCGTTTATCCCCGCTAATGATTCTGTTTGTTTTGCAAGCAATTTCCTTCAATGAAATATTACAGGAAACGAGTAACCATTAATTTTCTGACTACTCAATAATTGGATCCGCGTCTTTTCAAATAGAAACTTTTATGGCCCCCACTGACTTCGGTTTTGTTTTTCTTAACATTTCATCTTTTACCGTTTCTGGTTGTATTATTTAATTTCAAACGCAATTGTGGGTAAAATTAGGTACATTTAACTGACTTGTTCAGATTTGAACTTACACATTTTTTAAACTGAGAAGCATACGAGAAGAATATCGAACATAATTCTTCGTAAATAAACTTAAAAACTTGTTTTTGAACATAATTAATAACGCCAACTAACCTAATACATCCACTTTTTTATATGTGTGGTACATTTTTTTAAGAACAGCTAGCTGGACTTTTCTTAAGTGCTCAAAAGCAGAGACGTAGGAACCTAGGCCGGGGGGGGGGGGGGGGGGGGGGGGGGGGGGGGGGGGGGGGGGGGGGGGGGGGGGGGGG
>JAYJMH010043041.1:0-14755 GCA_036873815.1 Phacellophora camtschatica | reverse complement strand
ACCTTGGCTACATTTAATTCAAACATCAGTTATACTACTATATCCTTTCCACTTATTTACGCTATTTTCTTTATACTAGGATGTATGTATGTATATCCTAGTTGGTGTGAATTAGCTACAATATTATTTTAATATAGTTACTATACTATTTCCAACTGTAAAGAAAGAATATAAAAAAAAATGAAAGAAAAGAAACCCAGATGAAACGTTGATAAACGAATTAAACTCAATAATTGCAAACATTAAAAATAGATTACAAGCCAGTGATTTCTGATTCAATTCATTTACTCTCACTGAAGACTGAAACCACAGCCCACTTTCATTTTGAGAATCTTTTTAATAAAATAAAATACACACAGAATATTGCATCTTAGAATTAAACAAAATCAGTTTCGAAAAAATTCCATAAAATGGAGAATTAGAACATTGAAATTTACATGTTTGCATCTTCTGGTTTTAATGGCTTTAATGTTTTCCAACGAGCCATTCTCTTTCGCGAAATTATTGAGCAAACTATTATATACATATATATATATTATGATAGTAATGTGAGAAGGGAAACCTTGTACTCCACTTTAACTATTTTCTAATTTCTTTCAGAGTGAAGATGTGCACAAGCCCAAATCAAATTGACTTTGTAAAAATTCACCACGAGTTTGGCCATATTTACTATTACTTTTTATATTGGAATCAACCTTACGAATATCGTGATGGTGCCAACCCTGGCTTTCATGAGGCTGTTGGTGACACAATTGCTTTATCTGTTGAAACACCAGAGCATCTTCATAAAGTTAATCTTTTAGATGATCTTTCAAAGGATAACAGTAAGTATTTTTCTCAGATGTAGAGAGTTCTTCGGCAAAAGTTAGAAATTTGAGGCTGCTAGAGTGGCTGGCCTTTAGTCTATTTTCGTTAGATTGGCTGTCATGTCATCTATTATTGAGTAAAAATTTAAGGTGGATCTTCAAAAATGAACCCATTCTCAGGTAAATTTATTAGAAAGATACCCATTTTCAGTTGCAATTTATTGAAAAACACACCCATTCTAAGGTAAAAGTTTTCAAAAAACATTCCCGTTCTCAGGTGAAATGCAGAAAACATCCACCCATTCCGGCCGCACATCTCCACTACCCACATTTTCAAGAGTCCCACCGCGACTTTTAGCCCCACCATGACTTTTAGCCCCACCGCTTCCAGGCTACTCCACAGTCGTATATTCTTGTGGGGTTTGAAATTATTTGAGCTTGTTCAAGATTCAAGTGTTTTCAGGAAATTTTCTTTCCGTAATGGAAGTGATTTCAGTTTCAAATTGTATCCTTTTTCGTTTTTTAATAGTTATTGTGAATTTAAAAATTAAAACCAGAGTGAATTTAAAATTAAATCCAGAGTGAATTTCTTTTCTTTTCTTGATCTCTTGAAAACAATTTACGAACTTAAAAAAACATTTGTGGTAACCGACCTTCCACGGGGATTTATCTTCACAAACAAGCGGCTAGCTATTTTTGTAACTTATGTGAACAAGAGTCTGGATCATTAATTCTCTTTTCTCTCTTTTTAACCTTCTGTTTCCAACATCACAAGACTTTCTCAATGTTTGTTTTTTTGTTTTTCACTGTACAGGTTGAAAATTTTTTTTTTAAGAGATTTATTTAAAAAGGCTGATTTATAAACGTCTCAGGATCTCAGTTCTTCCTCCTTTTTTGGCCGAAGTCAGTTCTCTCTCCATTCGAGTTGTCGTATCACCCTCATCTAAAGCCAGTAACATTTCTCTTGCATACAATACTTCTTCAATTCTGATTATTCAACTCCATCTCTCACCTTTCCTGGTAAGAATAGCACTATTAATGTTTCTTTTTCAACTACAAATTTTGGAGTAAATCTAGCAATTTTCTAAATATCTGGGAAGATTCCATCTACTAGCGATGAATTAAAAATCATTTTTAGAGGCTTGGATACCAGATCCCTCATCGATAGTCGTGGGCACCTTATCTGGATCCGCTACCTATCCATTTTTCACCTCTAGTTGCAGCAGGCACTGGTAATCAAACAGAAAGGCCTGGCTTACCTTTGTTGCTCATATTTCACACACTTTGTTGGCCAACATTTTGGCCGTTCCGCTGCCTCCATTCCCTCATTTAAGCTCCTGCCGTCAGAGACAATCTGGTTTTGGTTAGCTTAAGAATGAAAGAAAGGCGATTTTTCAAAGTTTAATGGACTGCTCCCTGCTTAATTTCCAGAAGAGGTGAAATTGCCGAGTAAAAACCGTTTTACATTTCTAGCGGGTGTCCATGACCCTCCCCCATGAGGCGGACCTTGAGACCAGAGCAATGACATGACGTCATAAATATTTGATTTTGGTTTTCTAACTTTGCACCATATATTCTGAAAGAACACCATAAATACCTTTACATATACCGGATGCACCAAAAAAAGCGGAACATCTTTGACGAGCTACAAAAAATCGTGTACTGCACGGATTACAATGATTCAATTTGATTTTCACGTCAAACTCGCTGTAGTTGATTTAGCTTTGTTTGCGATACATTGCCCCACATTTTGGAATATAGTTCGAAAGAAGCCCTGTATGCCAGAGCCAAATATTAGCAACCAAATATTGTTTAATTTATCGTTTTTTTGTGTCGTTTCTGTTTTTTATTTTATGGTTTATTGTCGTATCTCATATCACTCTCCACTAGAGCTCTATAAACTGCATCTAATTCAGATTGGGGAATGAATCCAGATTCTTTTCGCAATGTATCAAGGATCAAGGTCACCTTCTACTGATGGTTCCAATTCACGTTTTTATCAAGTCTATGGCCAAAGCATTTAGTTTTATTCGCCCTTTTTACCTCTTCATAATTGCTCGTAGGTTTTGGCATACTTTCAAAAAGTCGTAAACATGTACTCAAATTTTAGCCCGTCAGCGATCTTATTAACTTATGATTATTCATATTCAAATAGTTTAACAGTATCATCTCGATACACTGGTATCATCAACTTCATCAGCATGCATATTTAGGCTCTGTTTTCAAGGCAAAGCTCAAAATCATTAAGAGAAAGTATAAACAATAATGGTGCCAAGCACGTAAGCACCAAGTTTCTCCAAGCACGGCATGTAACAGACTCTAATCTAGATCTAAACAAACATTGTAATCCATTGTAATGTGTACTTAAAGATTCGATTTTTGAAAGAAGATGTATCAAAAGATGCCTGAGACTGTATTTTCAGTTCAGTTCCAAAATATATAAACCAAGCCAAAAATGCAGTTATTCCATAAAATTATTCAGTTGGTCATATTTCAGCCAATGCTCAACATATTTGACTGATTTTCCACATGTAAAGTTGTTTTATTTCCAAATTAGAAATTTAAGGAAATTTCTTCTATGAAGTCACACTTTGCCACTATGGTATGAGGGAACATACTAATTAATTAGAGATGCAAGATCCTTTCATCGATGAAGTGGTTTTGACTTTTGAGTTTTGCGCCAGAACAATTAACTCCGAATGTTTTCAGCAAAACATCGAGATGAAATAAACTATTTTGCAGGCGTCTCGTGCTTTCTTTGCTTGTTCACAACACATCCAGCGCCCGCAACAAAGATATAATTTGCCTCTCTGCAATTGGCTGTGATGATTCGATGTCCCTTACGCTGCAACCATTATTAAAACTTTCTAATTCATTTATTCATGAATTTAAGAAGTGGAGCCCTGGAACCCTGAAAAGAATGCGATGGAGCCCGACAATTTTGCCTTTCAGAGCCCGGAGCCAGTTAAAATATGGCCTGGAGACTCGGAGCCCGAGAACCCTTAGGGGCCCTCAAACATCTTAAAGTCTTTTTCTGAGGTTCATTGTTTTATGAAATACATCTCGGACAATGTTCCAATAAACTCCCCCCTCAGATGTGATTTTAGAGGGGGGCGTTTATTTGAACAGGGCCGTTTAAAAGAGGGGAGGGGGGTTAATTAAAGAAAATACGGAAATAAAAATAAAAACTGCACGTTATGAAATAGTTGATTGCATATCTCATTGTTAAAATATTGTTTCTAAAGTAACCTTCTTCTACCACAGAGAGTGAAATAAACTCTTTGCTGAAAACAGCTTTGAGCAAAATCGCATTTATACCTTTTGGATATTTAATGGATCAATGGCGATGGAAAGTTTGGGACGGAAGCACAAAGATTAATCAATATAATACAAAATGGTGGGAATTGAGAACTAAATATCAAGGAATAAAGCCTCCAGTTAAAAGATCAGAGAAGGATTTCGACCCCGGAGCGAAGTATCATATTCCTGGAAACACACCATATATCAGGTACGAAACCCTGATAATCATCTTAAAGATAGATAAATTTGCAAGCAATCATATCCCTGAGGGGGTATTCTTTAATAAACACTGACATGTATGTGCCCCTAAATTTTTAAGCAAAATACCACGGGGGTCAATGTGCAAAACAAGCCGAAACTTTATAGGCGGGTCCGAGGGTATTCCCGGAGATATTTTATGGACCACGCCATTTAGATTTGTTTCAAATGCAATCTCTTGGACAAACTCAATTCTATTTTTCGGGTACAAACTGTAAAATTACGTGAAGGTTACCAGAAGTACCGAAAGTGCATGAAAATATTTGAAAATTTAAGTGCAAAGGGGGGGGGATGATTATTGTCTCCTGTGTCTGAATGATTATTGCCTTTTCCTTTCTTAAAGGTACTTCATGAGTTATGTGTTCCAATTCCATTTCCACAAAGCCTTGTGTAAAGCTGCAAAACATACTGGAACATTGAACAAATGCTCCATCTATCAATCAAAAGCTGCTGGTAAGCTTTTCGGGTAAGTAAATTCCAAAACAATTAAATCATTTGATAAGGTCTTTAGATCTCAGGCTTGATTGAATTGAATTGGCAATCTTATGTAAAGAAAAGAAAAGCAAAACACTTTTTCTTAAATTTCAGAGCAACGTAACAAACAGCCACACGGATTGACAATTTAGATGGTCTTAGCACATTTCATATCAATAGGAAGTCTTATCAAATATCAAATATTTATTACCAAGAATGCTTTTATCCCTTTTCAGTGACATGTTAGGCATGGGGAGAAGCAAACCATGGCCAGTTGCATTCGAAAAAATCACGGGGTATCAGAATCTGACAGCTCAACCAATAAAAGAGTACTTTCAGGTTCTCTATGATTGGATGAAACAACAAAGAAAGGTAAATGGGTATTCGATTGGATGGAATAGACCAAAATGGCGACCCAACGGAGCATCGTCGGTTATCCTTCAGCATGTGCTTTTCGTTGTAGTTTCAATTTCAGCCATTGTTTCTGTTTTATGCTAGAAATTTGATCTTTTTGGAACAAATCTTCACTTTGTAGCATATACCAATCAACCCTTACCTTGAAGAAAATACAATGATTCTGTTACGGAGTTTGTTGTTTTTTTTATATACTCCCGTTGTACGCAGGCTAGTGACTCGTTGCTCTACGGGCTTTAGGAATTGTGGTGTGTGTTCTATATTTTTTGTTTTTTGGTTCGTACTTTGATTCGTATTTAACTTTCTGGCATATGATCTCTAGAGCCCCAATCCAAATAAACACCTTTCAAGTGTCAAAGCACAATCAAAATAAACTCTTTTAGAGCTTTTTACATTTCACCAAAGAGTGAAACAACAAGTTACCCAGGTCTCGCCAACTAGCATTAAGCAAAGGAAACTCCTTTCAAATTATTTAAAACTTAGTTCAAATTCTCCAAATACTTGCAAAAAAATCAATGACTTCGTTACAAGACAAAAAATAGCAAAATTTAGATGCAGCGACCACGATTTGATGATTGAGCTTAGGCGGCACAAAAAGCATCCCGTATATGAAAGAGTTTGTAAGTGTTGCTATCGTAATTGCGTAGAAAACGAGATCCATTTTCTTATCGAATGTTCTGCATGTGACGATTTAAGGAAATTGTATTTGAATTTCAATAATATATAAATTCTCCAACTGATAGAAATGAATTCTTTAAGAAAGTTCTCTCTAATAATGATAACATACCCTAGAAAATACAGGAGCACTAGGAAAGTACCTAAAAGAGGCATCTGGAAAGCACCTACAGCCAAAATTGATATTCCACAGCCAATGGCATCTAAATGTTCTTGTTAACGTTTGTTCTTTATCATCTTTTAGTTTTAAGTTTTATGCATTTATAGCCATGCCTTGTAGTGGTAGTGCTGCATTAATATATATATATATATATAAACCAATACTATGTTGTATAATTGTTTCTGAGAATATTCAATGCAATGAACATTAGGCAATTATTTTATTTGTATAATATTCGCCCCTTGTCAGCATATTTGGGAGTTATTTTGGAAATTCGTTATCTTGCCCACAATTGACCTCAAATGACCATATTCAAAATAAAAATTTGTCTAAAAACACTTTATCCTAAAAACTTTTAACAAAATATATATTTAACATGTTAGTTATTGTTAGTTAGTTATTTAACATTATTAGTTATGAGGAGTCTTTCATGTGTTGCTTTGGGAATATTTTATTGTGTTTTCTGTTTGACAATGACATGTGGTCATTAATGGTCAAAAGACAAGGTTAGAGAAATATTTGACAATGTTTAAAACATGTTTAACCATGGTCAACACTCACAGGAGGGAGACTCTTTCAGGTTCAGAAAGTAGTTATCTCATTTAATTTTAAAATTCAAAAAACCGATCTTTGCATGTTTTAAGGTTTTAATTAAATATCTGGAAAATTCCTGCATATTGTGATTGTTAAAAAATAAAATTTGTAGGTTATGATTTTGAACTAAACATGATTAATTTCATCAAGCAAAGACGACATTATGCGAGGAAGCGAATCTTTGTTAGCCTGCGCACAGATTCAAATCTTTATCCCCTCATTGAAATACCAAATTCATTCTAAGTGTTTAAAAGGTGATACTTTAGGTGCCTCATCATGTGATATATGCATTTTAATAAGCAAAAGAAACTCACACGAACCGGCCTGGTCTGCTTCAAAATGGCTGGCCAAATTGGTAGGATTTTAAAAGTTGCAAGAATGTTATCAATCACCCTCAATATATTCTAATTTTAGCAAATTTTCACAATGCCTCAGGTAACAAGCTATTTTAGAGACGTTGTTACCGCACCTTCCCAATTCAAAAGGGGACTCAAAGACAAAATTCTTGTGTGCATACTCACAAGTATTTTAGGCATTGAAGCAAGCATTTACTGCTTTCGGTTTTCCAAGTGGCAGGCGATTAAACTTAGTCCCGAGTTGCAACTATGTTGAGTCAGTTTCACGCGAGTTTATTTTGCCCACCGAAATGCATTGGCCAATCATAATGGAGATGACGTAATGGTCATGTGAACGATGTCTTATTATATTGTTGTACATAAGTTACAGTAATATTATATTCTATTTTAATTTGTGTTTGGAAAGTCAAACTAATGCCGACGAGGTGAATTCTGGGTAAGAAGGAAGATTTTTCTCTGGCAGTTCAAATACAAAAGTTGATTAGAATGGGAAAAAAATTGAACGAATGAACAATATAACATTTAAAATGACTAATTGAAATTCTAGTAAAACTTTAAACAATATTAATCATAACAGTAAATAATTTTAAATAATTCTAATAGTAAATAACTGTTGCCACACGGCTATGGAGGAAAGTGTCGCTACACTGTCAAGTGTTGTTACAGTCTTGCTACACTGCTATGGGGCATACGTTGATAACATTGTATATGACAACATCCTTACGCCAATTTTCTTTCACACATTCCAACGTAGAGCGGAGCATAGCAACCAGTAATATCATCACATATTATAAAGGGTGCATGATACACGGAGCAATTGCTGTCATATTAATTCGAATGAGATATACGGTGATTTTGAATTCTAACATATGTCAGTTTGACCAATCAAAATCGCGCGGTCTGGTTCCCTGTGATAATCTCCTAAAAGCGTTGATATCATATTACATTTCCAACTGAATTTGAAACCATAAAATGATGTAATCCGGATTGAGGTTTAACAGCAAGTGCTCCGTGTACTTTGTCACGAAACAGCACTGGGAATAAAACAAATTCATACAAAGGTAGGCTCTCTTGATATTATCACGTGATGTTACATGATATCATTAATAATTTTTTTATAAATACCCTAATAATAAATCTGCCATTCGGATTAATAGTATTCATTGTTACATTTTTCAATTGTTTTATTTCACTCTCATTGAACACATTACAACACTAATTGTATAAATTCAAGAAAAATAAAATTATGAAAATAATAAAAAGCAGATACATTTAACTCAAAGTTCTTAAAATTTGTTTTGTATCTTACTCCTAAGAATAATGTCAAACTAACTCAATGTCATACTCACCCTTTACTTACCAATCTATATGAAAGAAACTAGATACCTAAAGCAATTTAAAGTTTCTCCAACCCACATTCTGCTAAAGCGTTTATAATCAATCAATGTTCAACCATTCCATCATCATTCTGATCTGTTCCTGCACAGTCTTTTTGCTAGTTCCCCCTCTGGAGGAGTATTGCTCAACACTGTGCTGATAGTTCCACAGCTCTGTGATGTCACTGTCGAAGTAAGCACTACAAAAAATGAAAAGAAGGTAAGAGTAAAGGAGGTTACTGTAAAAATCCGCATTCAAGAGCATATCCACGTAAAGAACTAAAATAAACACAGTTTCATACAAACATCCTTGTTCATACAAACATCCTTGTACCGGGTGACCCCAATTGACGGAGTGTAGTGACTAAAATATGACTTATATATATAAAATATAACTTTACAATTTTGTATAAAATATAGCCAATTAAAAAGGGTAAAAAGCGGAATAATGTTTGCTCTGCTAAGGTCTCGGTGATTCCAGTACGAAATTTTTTAGGCCGTTCAGCTAAATCTCTGTTTTGAGGTGAAGGTAAATTTGAGATTTGAAGATGATTATCTGGGCCCATAAGCCACCAATAATGCTAAATAAGGTATTCAACGGTAAGTGAACTATCAATGAACTACTACGAAAAAATTTGGGAGACAGTTAAGTTTTATTTTAGTCACTGCAGTCCGTCAAATCCTTAGCGTTTTTTTAGGTCACTGTTTTTTTTATGCAAATTTTAAATTCAACAGAAATAAATTATGAGCAACCAGATGTCCTTTAAAAGCTTTCCTGTGTCGCAATAGGATCTTTAAGCATACGTGTTTGCTTCTGGTCACCCCTGGTAGAAAACATATTTTCGTGATGGCGTATTGCACAATGCTCTATCAAATAAAGAAAATAGAAACAACAACTTTTCTTAAAAGCATGAAATGTAATAAACATTTGTCGGAATTCTATTGAAAATTCAGACATTCCGACATTTCTTCAACACCCATGAATCTGAATATACTCGCAGCACCCCGTGCTGAAATTAACTTTTAATGCAAGGTTACGATTTCACGTTGTTAATTATTCATTAAGAATTAACATAATTATATGATTACTTACTGAACTTTTCTGAGATCTTCCACAGTGAGTTCTGTAATGGAAATATTCTTCTCTTCGGCTAATCGAACAGCAGATCCGGAAAATGAGTGAGCATCTCTAAATGGAACCTTGAAGGAAGATTTAAATCGCAGTCAGGTTTCTAAATGATACCATAACATACGACAAAGAACTAACTGCACAATTACATATAAATAGGGTAATAGATTGATACTTAACAAAGATGTACTTCTATGGAACGACCTCTCTAAATCAATTAAAACTTCTAAACCTACTAAATTCAATAAAACCTTTAGAAATAAAATCATCTCGAAATAACACGGTCATATAACTTGATCTTGCTTTTACCATTTTATTCACGCTGTTGTTCAAGCTATTTTCGTGAATAAAATATGTGTTATTATTGAAAAAAATATAAAAATTAGGGAGGATCATGAAGTAAATAGGGGTGGAATTCAAGTGCCCAAAGGCACACATAACTATTTTAACATTATTTTCTTTGACAATTTAGCCGACCTGGTCAGTGGGGTGGCATGTCCCACCCTTTCATGGCACCACTACTAGTGTCCAGTGGCGTCTGCAAATGACAATGAGGCAAGCATTAGATAATATAAGATTATACGTACCCCTTTTCGAACCAAGTAATAAGCAATATCAGTTGCCAACATATCTGGACTGAGTGCTTTCAGACATGCTTCAGAATTGATCTAAAAATATAACACGCAAAAAGTGTTGGGCTGGTAGAAAGCATCGTTTGGTGATAAATTTTTATGGAAGTTCATGATAGATTGATTTAGTAAAAAACAATAATTAATGAAAAAATGAAGAATATTGTTCTTATTTAAAAACATATATTACAAAATGAAACCACAGTGAGTGTAAAAATCAGCGACCCCGTGGCTGTTACAATTAACAAACAAAAACATTAGGAGACAACACAAAAAAGCACTAGTAATGACATAATGACATAGAAAGAGGGTGGAGAGTGGATGGCGCAGAGAGGCAAAAGACATTTTCGTTTGGGTTGTAAGATTGAGGCCATAAAAAACTACAACCAAACTTACGTTTAAATTTCAACATCAGACATAGAAAATTCCCTTCCATTTCCACGCCTGCGCATAGCAAATGTCTTTTAAAACAAAATATCAATCAGTTAAAAGATGACAGTACTCCTTATCCGTCTCACCCCCGGATTTATTTCTGCTAAACAGGCACATCTAATGGAAGTTTTATTTTGTAGGGGGTAGCACATGCAAACCAACTTAACTTAAAACATAAAGTTACCTTAAAATATCTGAAATTTATGTAAAGTTCTACCCAAATTTACCTCCTGAAAATATAACGTTTACGTTGTTTTTCAATGGGCCATATGGCTCTGCCCATGGTAAAAGGGTTAATTTTTGTAATTATTTAACAAACATCATCAGAAGAGCTACCTTACAGCAGATAGAAAATAACCATGGAATAATTATTGTTTCCTAAAGAAATGAAATGCAAGACCTGGATGTGACTTCCAAAAATATCACATCTGAAGCTGTTGTTTTTGAAATTTTTTGACATAAAGGCTCCCACAGATCTTCAACATCAAACGTAAATACCTTTAACGTTGAAAGTGTTCCATTGGCCACAGCAATCACTCCTTTCATTGTGTCTACTGCATCAAACAATTTCTCCTTGTCTTCCTGTAATTCAAGTTATATGTTCTGAGTCTATTTTATTTCAAACAAAACAAAAACATTTAATTTTATAAAAAATGCTTAGGGCAAAAAGGCATTCTTGAAAAATTAAATTAAATAAATCACAAAATACTTCTTAATAATTTGGTGGACTTGCTATAAGACTTAAAATAAGGTAAGCTTTAATCCCGCGCATTTAAAGTTTGAATCCTTTTCTTCTTATTTTAAACGCGTGGAGATTTGTAGCAAGTCCAGTAATATGGTTAAACGTTGCATCCTAGGTAGTATAATAAAAATAATCTTCAAAAGTAATAAAAGAGGCAATTAAAACAGTTCTTGCCACTAGCAAATAAAAAACAATTTGTAAAACATCTTGGATTGCAAGTCTTACCTGAAGATCTTTGTTATATGTACTGGGAAGACCCTATGAGAAAAGAATCCATCATTTTAAAAATGAAGAATTTATCATAAAACTATTGTCATAATAAAAAAGTATTTGTCATAATTATATCAAAAGTAAAATTAACATCATGGAAAAAATCATAACATCATATAAAATAGAAATAGAATTCACTAACCTTTAACGTCATCAAAAATCCAGACAGCTAAACAAATAAAAATGTCAAGTTAATTCAAAATTCTTACTGAACAAAAATGTATCTTAGTAGCCACCACACAGCTTCAACGCTCCTCCGCAAAACATAATATTTTATTGAGGATAGTTGATGAAAAGTTACCACCGTTTCAGGTTGCTCATTAAATACAAAGATGCTTGTGAGAAAATATAAAATGAAAATAAAATTACAGAAACAACTCAAAAAACGAAATAATTCAACGATGTGGGAGTTAATATTTCACCCTGACTTCTTCAGAGCAGAATTACATTTTACTTGCTTTTATAGAAATATATTTTGTGTTTGCATTTAAATTTCGTCTTTCTGGAGCCTCGAAGGTATTAAAAACCTGCATTTGAAGGCAGCAAACGTTTCCAAACACATACACAGTTCCCACCAATCATTCTCATTTTCGTATATACAATTGAACTTCACAAATTCGAAACTTAAATTATGATATACAGTTTACGTTAAACTTGAAACCTAAAAACATCAATTAACTCAATTTAGAAAAGTGTTCAAATCATCTGGAGATACATAAACATTAAAAGCTTTTAAAAGAAATATACAAAAATAATCTGGATTAAAAGCAGGACGGATTCAAATGTATTTCATCAAAATAAATCCGTAACAAGAAAAACATGTCTGTAAACATGGCAACGATAAAACGAAAGTAATTTCGCATTCACAAAGATGGGAATCTCTCCTTGCAAATGAAGACATGTTTAAATAAATATTTACTCGATACTGGATTCATTATACGCTTTTTAATAAGAAGCAAAACTCAAGCCCTAGTACTATAAATTTCTTAGTTTTAAAGCAGATTTTAGGTGATTTTAAAGTAGTGTCTTAAGAGTTTCTTAATTGCTTCGCTTTTCCGTTCTCCTATATGACTGAGAGTAAAATGTCAAGTCGCACAGGTAATAAAAACGTTATTACGTATCTTATATACTAAATTTCTTATGAATCAATTTCTCATATAAAAATGTGCGTGTATCGGATTGATACAAAAAATTGCAAACATGTATTATTTAGAGAAATATATTCCTATATTTGTAAACTTTCAATTGTTAGTTTGTAAACTTCAGCAAGAAAAGTAATAAAAGTTCACAAAACCTTAGCCAAAAGCAACAACAGCAAAGATTACAGTTTAACTTACGTTTCCGAACACTCGGCCGGATTTTCCGCGAATCAGTTCCAGACTGTCCGGATTCTTTTTCTGAGGCATCAAACTGCTTCCAGTACTAAATGACAAAGAAATTAGAAATACAGTTTCGAAAAAATAGCAAACAAGAAAACAGTTTAAAGATTAACTATTTTCTGTCTGGTACTAAAAAAGCAGAAGAACAAAATTCATAGAGCCTGCAATCTCTTTTGAAAAAGTAGACAAATGGTGCTTAAAAGAAAGGCCACTATTGCAAGTTGCTCACAAGATCTAAAGATGTTTGAAAAAAGCAGATAATTAAAGTAAAGTGACAGACACACGATGCAAACCAATGAGTTAATTCAACAATTGCGAGCTTACATTTTGCCATGGCAAACAAGGCTTTTTCAGAGCAATGTCATTTTAACAACTGAATTACTTTCGTGTGTATTTTACTGCTGCCATCGAAACTAATTTTTATCGCATCGGCTTGGATAAAATATTTCAGGTCAATTTCAAAGCTAAATTTCAAAGCTAAATGTCATTTTAACAACTGAATTACTTTCGTGTGTAATTTACTGCTGCCATCAAAACTAATTTTTATCGCATCGGCTTGGATAAAATATTTCAGATCAATTTCAAAGCTAAGTTTCAAAGCTAAATGTCGCTTTAACTAATGAAATACTTTCGCGTGTATTTTACTGCTGCCACCGAAACTAATTTTTATTGCATCGGATAAAATATTTCAGGTATAATTTGTGAAAGCATTTAAAGTATTACTAATTTTTCCTTTCACTAAAAACCTTTCAATGTTTAATATTTACTTATTACAAATAGAAAGCAAATTCAAACAGCCATTACAGAAAAAAGCCTTTCACAGATGATTTCCGTTTGTGTCCACCTAAAGGTCAACATTTGCTACTAAAAGTATGTTACTTTTAGCTGTCAGAAGCAATGCATCAAATAAATTTTTAAAAGCTAGAAATGATAAACTGCGCAAGTTGCAAGGTGTTAATGTTTCGAAAGTGAAAATTGCGGATATACTAAAAACACATTTTAAAAACATTTTAAAAAGCTGCAAACCGAGAACTGAAGAAAAAAGGAAATGTTCTAAAAAAAGGAAAGCAAAATAAGTACAAGAAGAAAAAAGTATTGTAAAATTCAATCGAGTCACACATGTTCAGGTTGATTGAGGAAAATGATTTTACTTTCTAGTCTTCAAGTTCAATCAAAGCTCAAATTTACCATATTTTGAAAAAACAACAACAAGGCATCTGTTTAGTCATAAAAATATTTTTAAGAGTTTCTTCTAATTAAAGAATACGAGACAGAAAATGAAATGCTAACCGCAATTTGTCAAACTCAACAAAAGACCTTTTCAACAAAAGAGTTTCTTCCAAGTCTTTGTTGTGTGAAAAAAGCTTGTGAGGAGTTAAAAATTTAGATCTAATTAACAACATACCTGTATGCATCTGACAAAACAATGAATCCAAATTCCTTTGAACTGTAAATGATTAGATCTTCTGCCCATTTACTAAAACGAAAATTCGAAAAAGAAATTGTCACAAGAACTACACAAACTCTTTGCAAACATTGTGATCAAAACGCAGGCCTCGATAAAATATCTATTTGCCTGGGAACCTTATGTATGAGAGGTTTTTAAATATAATGGTGACCCTTCAACCCAGAGCAACCAAATAGCATCTGCAACGAGAAATTTGTTACGATCCTTGCCAGTACATAAGTAAGTAAGTATAATTTTGCCACTAAATTTACAGAAGTTTAAAAATACAATTTAATATATACAATTTAAATCTA